>CADDIJ020000646.1:0-126020 GCA_902809745.2 Tetradesmus lagerheimii
CCTGTTAACCAGCTGGTGGACGGTGATAATGTTATCATTTGAACTCGGAGCAAACGTGATGCAGCAAGTCAGCACCAACAGCACCAACATGCTGGGGCAGTAGCAGCAGCAGTAGCAGCAACCATGGCTGGATGTGGGCACATTCGCGTACCGGCTGCCCATGTAACCGATGTGACCACACTAACGATCTTTAACAAGGCTACAAGACTATGATCTGAAGTCTTGAACCTGTCAAACTCAAAACAAACCAAACCCTGCGCCTGTGCCCGCTCTTTGGCACACCACGACATGGAAGCCAGGGCTCCTCGGTATCAAGGCTGATTTCGGGGCTGGGGAGCGGGATCAAGAAACGATATCTCAGTCACACGCAGGCACAGCGCTATTCTGATGCAACGAGTGCAGTAGCTCAACATGTGAGTGCTGCTCCTGGTTGCTTCCGTTCTATGAGCTTTATGAACCAGTAAATTTCGTCTTGTGCCACCGCTACAAGTTGCATGCTGCACCCGGCAGGCCCGCCACAGCAGGCCGTGCCACCTGATCGCTGTGCTGCTTGCCCGCCATGGATTTGTCGCATGCTCGTTACTTGATGAAGTTAGAAGTCACTTATGCTTGCGATCTACCGCTTGGGCCGAGCATCAGGCCCCGGTGTTGCTCGACGGTGCTCACTTCGCTCCATGTCTTGCTTGGCTGCCGCAGGAATCCTTTCAAGGTTCTTCTCGACGATGGGCTTATCAGTAGTGCCACTAGCAACAGCAGCAAGCCTAGCAGCAGCAGCGCTGGCAAGGGCGCCAGCAGCAGCAACAAGGGCAGCAGTTCTGCTAACGGGCGCAGTTCGGCCAGCAGCAACACGGCAGCCAGCAAGTCAGCAGCTGCTATACCAGCATCAAGTGCAGCAGCTCCCGGCAGGGCCACAGATGGCAAGCCGGTTTGCTACAACTGCGGCACCAAAGGCCACACAGGGGATCGCTGCAAGATGCCGTACTGTGAGCGCTGCGAGCAGTTCAGGCATGTTGCTGGCGAGTGCAGCCGTGCCTGCAGGAAGTGCGGTGCACTGGACCACCGCATAGATGGCGGCCTGCCCTGCAAGAACTACCAGTGCAAGGAGTGCGGCTTGTTTGGGCACATCTATGCAGGTGGGGCGCATGGCGCCAGCAACACAGCAGCAGACAGCTGAAACCTGCAGAGCAGTGTTACAGTGTTTCAGAAGCAGTATCCTGCAAGCAGTCTGTGTGCTGCTGTTGGTTACGGTCGCCTTGCTGCGCTCGCATGGTTTTGTGCTGCTTTGTGTAGTGCTGAGCATGCCATGCATGCTCACAGCTGGGCTGCCTGAACCTGTGTTGAAATTATTGTCGACTCTCTGCATGGCGCGCACCTGCTTGCTTGTTTTGGTTGCAGAGTGCCCCAACATCATCTGCAACACCTGCATGGAGTACGGCCACCTGTCGCGTGACTGCCCACACCGCGGCAAGCAGCCCCCCAGCAGCAGCAGCGCCAGCAGCAGCATACCAGGCCTGGTGCCGGCAGCGCCAGCACAGCAGCAGCAGCTGCCTCGGCTGGCGCCGGCAGCTGTGGCGCCATTAGCAGTGTCGCCGCTGCAGCAGCAGCGGCCCAAACTCAGCCCGGAGCAGGAAGAGGAGCGCAAGGCACGCATGATGGACCTGCTGATGAGCAGGCTTGAGGATTATGCCATGTCGCTGCTGGGGCAAGAGGAGGCGCTTGCAGGACTGTACCTGCTGTCAGAAGATGAGCTGCGTGCTCTGCTGGGCAAGGCCAACCCGCAGCAGCAGGTGGAGTCAGCAATAGTACGAGCACAAGCAGCAGCAGCGCAGCAGGCTGCTGCACAGCAGGCAGCAGCAGCGGCGGCAGCAGCACAGCAGGCAGCTGCAGCAGCAGCAGCACCCGTCAGCAGCAGCAACGGCCCTCGCATTGCCAGCTTGGGTGGTGGGTCGGTGCCTGCAGCTGCAGGCGCCACAGCAGCAGCAGCTGCTGCTGCTCCTGCGGCTGCAGCTGTAGCGAGGGCAGATAGCGGGCCCATGGCGCGTTCGCAGGTGTGTGGGCGATGCGGGGAGCGCGGGCACAACCGTGAGCACTGCCCCACGCCCAAGTGCAGCGACTGCGGGCTGTTCAGGCACAGCACCGGGCAGTGCAGCAAGGCCTGTGCAGCATGCGGCGGCACAGACCACAAGAGCGGCCCTGGCTTCCCCATGTGCATCAACTACAAGTGCCGCGAGTGTGGCCTGTACGGGCACGTGTATGCCGAGTGCCCCAACATCCGCTGCAACCTGTGCAATGAGATTGGCCACAAGGCGCTGGACTGCCCCAGCATCGTGTGCAACATCTGCAAGCAGAAGGGCCACAAGGCACGCGACTGCACTGCCTGCAGCCGCTGCGGCCAGATGGGCCACAAGCCCAAGGATTGCCAGGGGGCGCGTGCAGAGGTGCGCTGCGTGCATTGCGGCGAGTGGGGCCACATGGCTAGCCGCTGCCCTGGGCCTTCCGCTGCAGCGTCCTCAGCAGCTGCTGCGGCATCCTCAGCAGCTGCTGCGGCCGCTGCTGCGCCAGCAGCCAACGGAGTCGCACCTGCAGCTGCCAGCAACGCAGCAGGTGCCAGCAGGGCACCAGCTGCAGCAGCTGCTGGTAGTGCTGCAGGCAGCAGTGCAGCAGCAGCAGTGCCGGCTCCAGCACCACGGCCAGCAGGGCCTGTGGCGGTTGGTACAGCTGGCGCATGGGCTGCTGCCGCTGCTGGGCGGCGTGTGGTGAGCCCCAACAACGTGCGGCTGCTGCCGATGGGCGGCAGCGAGCAGCAGAGTGAGGAGGCCCGCAGGACGTGGCTGCTGAACACGCTGATGAGCAAGGTTGAGGCGTATGCGCTGTCGCTGGTGGGGCAAGAAGCGAGCCTGGCTGCGCTGAGCAGGATTGTGGATGAAGACCTGCAGGCTCTGCTGGCAGCACCATCAGCAGAGCAGCAGCTGGATGCAGCAATCAAGCATGTGCTGGCAGTGCAGCAGCAAGAGGCGGCCGCAGCTGCTGCCGCTGCTGCTGCAGCAGAGGCGCAGGCAGCGAACGCGTGGGGCCACCCGCACCCCCTGCAGCAGCCGCAGTCTGGTGCCTCAGGCGACTACGATGCTGAGCTGTCACCAGGCGCATACGGCAGGTCAGCTGCTGGTGGCGACACAGTGAAGCCTGGTGAGCTGCTGCCAAAGTACGCTGCCATGCTTGAGCAGGAGTTCCCGCGCTACTTCCCATCAGACTGGCAGCACTACTCGTCGTGGAGGTCGCTGGAAGACAAGATGAGCTTCCCAGAGCCGCAGAACAGGAGCAGGGCGCAGTACAGGCAGCGGCGGCAGCACTTCCAGGCGCTCAGCGCAGCAGAGAAAGAGAAGGCGGCTGCAGCAGCAGCAGCAGCTGCAAGCAGGCCTGCAGCAGCGCCTAGTCAGCAGGCCCCTGCACCCCCACCTGCGCGGGCACCTCCAGCAGCAGAGCCAGAGCCAGCAGCAGCACCAGCAGCAGCAAGTGAGCCGCCAGCTGCAGCTGTAGCACCACCAGCAGCAGCAGTTTCAGCACCGTTTGACCTGTCAGCAGTGAGGCTGATTCCTGCGCACCTGCTCAGTGTGGAGCAGCAGGAGGAGCGTTTCAACGGCGTGCTTGATGTGATGCTGCCCACGTACCAGCAGTATGTGTCTTCGCTGGGAGAGGAGCAGTTCCATGTGTTGACCCGCATCGACCTGACAGATCTGACAGCGCTGCTGGCACAGCCGCAGCCGGAGCAGCTGCTGAGCATGCTGCTGAACGGGGTGGTGCGGCAGGAGCAGCAGCAGGAGCAGCAGGCGGCAGCGCTGCGGCAGCAGGAAGAGGAGCAGCAAGCAGCAACTGCAGCCGCAGAGGCTGCAACCGCAGCAGCTGCTGCTGCTGCTGCACAGCAGGAAGCTGCACAGCAGGCGGCGCAACAGGCTGCTGCCCAGCAAGCAGCAGCTCAGCAGGCAGCAGCACAGGAGGCAGCACGGCAGGCACAACAGCAGCAGCTGCTGCAGGCACAGCAGCAGGCGCAAGCACAGGCGCAGCAGACGCAAGCCCAGCAGGCTCAACAGCAGCCTCCTGCAGCACAGCACCAGGCAGCACCTGCGCCTTCTGCTGTGTCATCTGCTGCGGCTGTCTCAGCTCCACAGGCACTGCAGCTTCAGCAGCAGCAGCAGCTAGCACCACAGCAGATGCAGCAGCCCATTGGAACCCAGCAGCCCATTGGAACCCAGCAGCCCATTGGAACGCAACAGCCTATTGGATCCCAGCAGCCAATCGGTGGCCAGCAATCACTGACAGGCCAGCAGCCTATTGCATCGCAGCTGCAGCAGCAGCAGCAGCTGCCGCAGTCCTACTCGCAGTATGGCCACCCGGGTGTTCCTGGCCTGTCAGGCTACGCGCAGTACCAGCAGCCCGCATCCCTGCAGTTCCAGCAGCCGTCCCTGCAGTACCAGCAGCAGCAGTTTGCGCCGTACTCGCAGCCAGCACAGCAGTACCAGCAGCAGAGCAGCTACATGGCGCCCAGCACGAATCCTGCAGGCCTCGGCATAGACGGAATGGGTATCGGCATGACGGTTGGTCTGGGCCTTGCAGGGCTGGCGCCTAGCACAGTGTCAGCAGGGCTGCCCCCTCAGCGGCCTGGCCCTGTCGGGTCGGTGCACAGCATGCAGCAGATGCAGCAGCGGGCTGCAGGCATGGTGGGCGCAGGACTCACGCTGCAGCAGCAGCAACAAGTGCAGCAGATGCAACAGATGCAGCAGCTGATTGCGGCAGGTGTGCCGCCACACCTTGCGGCAGCGACGGTGCAGCAGCAGAGCGCTGCAGCGGCCGCGGGTATGGGGCAGGGAGGGTATGGGGCTGCATATGGTCGCCGCTCCTCGACTGGTGATGATGCACGCGAGCAGGAGAATCTTGAAAGGACGATTGGTTTCCTTGGCATCTGAGAAATGCTTCATGGTAGCTGGCAGGAGACGAGCAGCAGTGCTGCGCTGCAGCTGCAGTGTAGCGTTGTGCGTGAGCGTTGGCAGCAGCGGCTGCCACTACCAGGCAAGAGCTGCTGGGGTCCGATATCGGGTGAATGAGCAGCTCAGATTTGGGAGGGTGGTGAAGGGGTTTGGTGCGTGAATGCTATGGAGGCATGCGCAGGAGTGCTTGCCAGATAAGCTTCAGGGGTGGCGGGGATGTTTGGAGTTGTTGCGTTGATTCTTGCGGCACATGAGCACGGCGTGGTAGCAGCTGCTGCAACGCTGTGGCTTCAATGCACACAATATTGTGTCAAGCAGTGCGCATGGCAGTTGGCGAATGGCAAGCAGGAGCTCGCAGGAGGCAGCAGTCAAGAGACTGGGCTGCCAAGGGTGGATTTCGCCATACGAGGCACTTGCAGCATCGCCTGTTTTGTGCTGTCGCATCTTTTTGTAAGGGCTGTCCATGGCATGTTGACGAGCATGCCTGTTGCATCACAGGGCGTCTGGCATGCAAAGTGCTCTATAGCAGCAGCTAGTACTGGTGTGTTCACCTGCAGCAAGTGACGTGATGCACGCACAGCTGCAATGTACCGGTGGTATGGGTGGTCCAGGCCACCTAGTCACCAGGTGCGCACCTACGCATGCGTTGAGCACGTTAACAACGTTGTTACGCTGACTGCTCAGGCCGCAGCTGGCTGCCTGGGTTGTCAGCAGGGTAATGCTGCTGGCTGCTTACGACACGACTGTGTGGCATCGCAGACCCCGTTCATAGGACCTTTCTTTTTCAAAACAGACGAACTGCTCTCTACTAGTATGTTGACCCCCTCATAGCCGTGACAGGTATGTTACACCAAGGTGGACAACAGTGACTCACAAGCTTTCTTCCGCCCCGGGGGGGGGCGCGGGGCCGATGGCGTTGATGCTATGGCTGGATCTGGTAATTTGATGATGATGATGATGATGAGTGACTCACAAGCTGACGATCCCTGCATCATCACTGGCACTGCACTGGGACTGCAAGTCAACTGCAGTCGCAACAACACGCAGTCGTACTCATCAGTCGAACCGAAGGCATGGCGTGACAGATAACAGGGCAGTTGAACTGCTGCCACCAACTCATGCCACAGCACAGCTACATTCTTTACACCACAGCAACCTTGACCAAAAAAACATGCTCTCAACAGTTGATCTGTCGGCGCTTTGGAAGCAGAAGCCGCTGCAAGTGCATGCGCGATACAACAGTCCTCAGGCTGCAAGTGTTATGGAAAACACTCTGGCACATGCACGGCATCCAGTGGGCCGCTGCTGCTTGCACACATAACCGTTCACTATACATACACATGCCCCACCAACCATGGACAAGCAGCAATGCATCCATCATCAGACGCACCAGCTTGTTTTTGCACGCACGTGTCACGCATTCAGCAGGCAGCCTTGCTTGCACACATTGAGTGTATGCAGACACAGCCTTCAAGAGCAACACCAAAGGTGAGCTCAAGGGCATCATCTAACCCCTGAACTGTGTAACACAGTAAAGCATACCAAGCTGGACCAGGTTTGGATGAAGACACACGCACATGCACACACAACCATCATCGCCATCAGTGCACGTGCTGTGCTGTGCGCAACAACTTTGGCCTACCACGCCAATGCAAAGCGCCAAGTAACCGCAAGTGATCTGCTCCATGCATGTGCCACCTGCAGCCACAATCAGGCATCGCTGCTCAGC
The DNA here is from genome assembly GCA_902809745.2 of Tetradesmus lagerheimii. Taxonomy (NCBI): domain Eukaryota; kingdom Viridiplantae; phylum Chlorophyta; class Chlorophyceae; order Sphaeropleales; family Scenedesmaceae; genus Tetradesmus; species Tetradesmus lagerheimii. Next base: position 6,712 of record CADDIJ020000646.1, read on the forward strand.
AACAAACTAGCTCCGCCAGTACTGTCCACTTGCACTCACAGAACAGTGGTGTTGCACCTGCATTGGTGGATGGCCATGAGTGTTGACTGCTGAGAATTGTGAGCATCACTAGGCCCCTGCCACAAGTCACAGGGAAGCAGTCGAGGCTGCGGGAATAACTGCTAACCCAACATTGGTGTTGAACCACACATGTGCGGGCCGTGAACGAGGCAAAAGGAACTGCCGACAACAGCTGGAACAGCAACAGCACGGCATGCACGGCTGCAGCAAATCCTCTGCACCTGCATGATGTGATGTTATGCCAACAAAGCATGCATAACGCGATGCTCTGCCGTCCGAAACCGCATAGATCCGGCGGCTGGCGGTGATTCTCTTCCACAATGTGTGCCCTATCACTGCCCTGCTCACTTGTGCTGCCACACCAATGGGCCATGCCCGCACCATGCAACGGCTGTCCCCTCACAGCCACAATGCATTCCATGCTGCGATGTGCGCCTTGGCACGTCATGCTGCTGTTGCTGCTCAGTGTACATTGCATGAGTACCAAACGCAACATGCCCAGTGCCCACCAACTCATATGCGGCAGCCCTGCAAGCTGCAGGTGTGTCCAACAACACTGTCAAGCAACACTGACATGCGCATGGTGGTGTTTGCACATACAGATCGGCTGTGAAACATGGAGAAATAGACAGCGTCACCACAACGCTGACAGCAACGAAACATTCGAAAACCGCAAAACCACAAAACCGCACAAAGCCGCAAAACAGAACATACAATGTAAGACCGTCAAGTTATGCCAAAGCCATACACAATTTAGCCACAATACCTGGGAGCTGTCATTGGCAGCAGCAGCCAGACAAAAGCATGCTGCTGCTGATAGCGTCCTGCAAAAGTCCTGTAATGCGCAAAATGCATCGCACGCATGCATATGAGACACACCCGCAAACTGCCATGCACACCAGCCAACATGTGCCAACACCAGCCAACTTGTCAAGACAGACGGGATACCCATCGGCATCAAGAGGCAACCACACCAAACAACGTCAAAGCACGGCAGTCCACATGCAATGGAGCTGCTGCGATTCAGAGGTGCAGCAAGTGGTTGCATTGCATGCAACTCTTGCTGACACAAGTAGCGATGCCACTGCAGCAACTAACCACACAACGGCTGCTACCGCCACGCTGACGCTGCTGCTGCTGCTCCCTCAGCTGCAGCTTCTGCGCGCATGGCACTGCACCAGCTCCGTAGTGCAGCTGCTGCTGCTGCTGTTGCCGCTGCTGCTGTTTGCTCGCCACAGGACGCTGCCTTGGCCACCCGCTGCTGCTGCTGCGAGGTGTCTGAGGCCGCTCGGTTAAGCGCTGTTGTGCTGCTGCCCTCAGTACTGGTTGATACCGAAGATGCGCACCTTGTGCAGCGCTGGCATCTTGGCAATCAGCAGCACCAGCACTACAGCGAGGTTCAACCCCAGCGGCTGCTTGCGGAAGTCTGCACCGTGCGTGGCCAGCACAAACAGCGCTATCGGCACCACCGTGAAGAACTTGCGGTTGCTGGTGCCGTAGATCTGGCTGTCCATCTGCTCCCAGACAGTGAGCCTGTCGTACATGCCCTGCTCTGTTGGGTCGCCAGGAGACATCGAGCCCTTGGTCCAGTGCAGGAGGTAGTACGTTGTGACGCCATGGATCAGGTGCACATACGTCCATGCTAGCCCTGGGTCATTCATGAGAGCTGATATGAGCAGCCAAACCGCCACAATGAGCGATATGTACCACACCCATACGCCAGGCGAGTTGATCCAGTTGACTGACTTGTTTATGTCCACCTCCGAGGGCAGCCGGCGATGGTGCGGCATGCTGCAGCTGCCCCTGGGGCCACAGACTACTAGCTAGACGCTGGCTGCGCCTTGCAGGCGCTGGGCTGCACCTGAGCTGTCCCAAGAATATGGCCTGCTGCGCTACTGCTGCTTGTAGGTACTGCTGTGCTGGCAAGCCGGTGAGGCCTGAGGCCGCGTCTGCCTGCCTGTAACGTAACTTATCAAAAAGTTTGAGCTGTTTCTGCTCTTCAGTAGGTGGACTTCAGCGAGCTGAGGACAGCACAGAGGGTAGTGCGTTACCCGTAGTACAGTAAGCACGACGTCAAGCACAGCAGTGACTAACACAAAATCTTGAGGTCAAACAACTCAAACGAAGCATAGCGACCAGCAAGCACCGTCAAATTCGCGCCACTTCATGCTGAGCCCTTGGCCCCACTATGACAGCCCTCGGACAGCACAGACAGCCAGTTCGCAGCAGGTACTGAATGTCGTATCGCCTTCCATGACGTAGGTGTTTGCTTGATTGTCACTGGCTGCAGGTTTTCCCTGCTTCACCTGCTTCCGCTTCCGCATCTCTGCCTAGCCTGACTTACCACTGCACCACGTTTTTGGCACGTATATATTCTTTCTTATCATTAAGTTTTCGTGTGGGACCCGGTGGGGACTGCCGAAGCGCCACAGCGCAGAACATCAGCAGTGCAGGGTGACACACCTGCTGAGCCACTAGCACCGGCTCCGTGCTCCCGGCAAACGCTGGGATGACTGGAGTGCGGCCAAATCCGCAGCAACTGCGCAAGGTGGGTGCAGCTCTGGTAGCAGATGAGCAGCAGTGGCTCTGCTCTGCCAGTTCACCAGCTGCTGCAGCTGCTGACTGACTGTGTGCAGCAGCCTGACCTCGCACTTCCTGTTCATGTACGTACTGCTACATACAGTGGTTCGATGCTATTGACAAGGATGGCAACAATGAACTTACAGCAGTGGAGCTGCAGGCAGCGTTGCAGCTTGGCAACCTGAACTTCAGCCTGGCCACAGTAGCTCACATCATCCGCATACATGACAAGACTGGCAGCAGCACAATTAACTTTGAGGAGTTTGGGAAGCTTCACGAATTCCTGACGAACGTGCAGCAGAGGTGCGGGCATATGCTTGCAGCAGGGCCTGCAGGACTCGGCGGCAGCTGGTACATGGTGCACTTTTGCAGCAGCACAAACAGCGCAGAGCTGGCCTGCACTGCCTTGCATGGATATGTAGCAGCGCTGCTAAGCTATTTTGTGATGTGTAACATCACAAAGGGTGTATCAGCATCCTATGAAGCACCCCTCGCATGTTGCCAGCATATGGCAGGACGAAGGTAGACAAGCAGGCGGCTGCAAGCATACCCTGGGACTGACACTGGCCTGACAGGCGTGGCCTGCAGCTCATTGTGCTGGCTGCAGCTGTCACTGATGCTGCTGCTCCTGTCGCTTGCTGTTGTTGCGCAGTTTCGAGTACTTTGACAAGGACCGCAGCAACAGCCTCAACTATGATGAGATCCTGTGCGCGCTGCAGCATGCCGGTGCGCGGCAGCACACAGCGCGCAGCACAACTCAGCATACGCAGCGTCAAACCGATACTGATTGCCTCATGTCTGCTGGCAGAAGCAGTACATGCAACGGCCACCCACCAGCTGTGGTCTTGATGTGTTTACATGTGTCAGTAGCCCTGCAAATGGCATTTGTATCCAGTTCACGGCAGCAGTAGCACACCAAGCAGCATTGCCAGGCTGCAGCCAGGCGGATGTGTGCCACAATCATGAAGCAGCACCGCTAGTTCTCATGCATTGGCGCAAATGTATATCCACGTGAGGGCCACGTCTGACAATTTCACACCTGCGCTGTGTGTCCTGCAGGCTACAAGCTGGACGCGCCTGCGCTCAAGGTGGTGTTCAACCGCTTTGACCCCTCACGCAGCGGCAGCCTGCAGCTGACAGAGTTCCTGGCGCTGACGCTGTTCATGCGCAGCGCGACAGCCACGTTCAACGCGTTTGACTCCAACAGGGCAGGCACCATCAAGTGAGCTGCTGAGCTGAGCGCCAGGGTACATGGCTCCCCCAGCAATGTGTGCGTGCGGAAATTTGTGGGATGAGTGGGGAGCGTTGTCTGGCGAGTTCAGCAAATGTCATGCAACAGTATCTGGTGCTGGGGTTTCTGTGCTTGCGGGTTGCTGTCTGCTGTACATCCTTGGCACACTGCGTCACCCCTCTTCTTTATTGGCTACTTTACATAATGTATGTACTCAAAGCATGGCGATTCATTTTGCACTCACCGTGCTGCTGGCGGCTGCTGCTGTTGCTGCCTGCTGCAGTGTGAACTTCAACCAGTTCCTGTACTGTGCTGCACACTGCATCTGAAGCGCAGCAGTGCCTCAGCGGCAGCTGCGCTGGTGCTGTTTGCAATTGACAGCTGCCGTGGCTTAGGGGGCTGGAGCTTTGGGGTGCCGCACCCTGCGGCAGGGTTCTGTGACACTATTCTAAAAACCCCTGGAGGATTGAAACTAAATGCATTGATGAGTGTCCCTCTTCCGCGTGCTGGCAGCAATGTATATGTGCTGCTGCAGCGCATACAAGTGTTCGATGTGCAGGCACTGATCTGGGTTTGTCAGGGAACCTGGCAGACTGACGGTGCTTGAAGTGCTGCCGAGTGTGACGACAGGCTGTATATATATGTCGTGATTAACGTGCTTGCATGCACCATTAAGAGCAGTTTGGCAAGCAGTCTTGCCACTCTGCATATACACAGGCCTTGCGTCCATGCACGACAATAGTGCAGGATGGCGCCGATTGGCAGCATTTTGCAAGTGCTGATTTGATAGTAGTGCCTGGCGCAGCCCCCGGCTGTTGTTGGGCTATTTTATAGGCGCCTTTGCGCATATGGACTGTGTTTACTGTGTTGTTGCAAATTTGCTGTATACTACAATGTTAGCAGCAACTTGGTGAAACATGCTGCAGGTTGTGGGGTAGCTTGTGCTGCAGTTGACATGCAATCGCGATGCATGGCGCAAGTGGGCTTTTGGCTTTCAAGTGACTGGCGGATTTGCGGCTTGCATTGCATGTGTACGTGCCAACTAGCATCGTTAGGAACATAACAAATTGCTGTGCTATACAGCATTATTATTAGCATGGTGATCTGGGTTGAAGGGCTGTATTTTGCATCGGGTCCAAGCCAGGATTACACCTGGCATGGGTACAGTGGCTGTCCAGGGTTGGTCATAGCAGTTGGCTCAGCTCAGGGGTTGTTGGTTCATATGCAGGTTTTGTGATTCCATATGGGGACGCACATCCTTGGCAACATGGGACTGCTTGCTCAGCAGTGCACGGTGTGTCGGTGCAAACACTGCTTCTACCCACATGCGCACTGCTCCCTGAATTTTTCACGCTGGACCGCAGTGGCTGCTGCATACTTGCCAAGTGCAAAGATGTTGTTCAAGTTCTTAGTAGCGGTCATAACAGCCATCAACCCCCGTTTGGGTAGGCCTGACTGGTAATCTTCGCCCCAACCCACCTTTTCCCTGTGAAAACTTTGTAGCACTCTAGCAGGAACACTTTGTAGCACTCTAGCAGGTTCCCTGTGCCAGAAGTGACGTCAGAAGCACAAGGGTTTTCCGAAGTATCAGACCAGGCTTTGGCTGCTTCTAGATCATTCATCAGCCATTATCTGCGACAATGCGAACCTATTGCCAGCGCTGATGCTGTACGCAACGTGCACGCACCATTGGAGCAATACACCCGGGTGCAATGGGACAAGATAGCGTGGCAAGCGATCAACCGAAGCAGCGAGTGCTGTATGATGTGGCAAACTCTCCGTATATTGACCTGGAGTCCCCCTTCACGCTGTGGTGAGGGTATCCCAAGTGGACTGAACTGAGGACTGTTCCTGCAACAGTGTGTGGCATCTCACAGCTTATAACCGCCGAGAGCTTGCACAGGCAGCATTATATACTTTGATTTTGTGTGTATGCTGATCAACTGCGTGTGTGCATGCAACAGGGAGGCTATGAAGATGGCGCTGCTGCTTCCAACAGTGCCCTTGCGCCTGTGCATCTGCATCACCAGCATCATCCTGGTTGCCATCGTCAACTCGTTCGCGATTGCAGGATGGTGAGATTTGAACCTGGTCAGAACGCCTGCACATGCATGCTGGAACAGCTGTGCACACACACTGTCAGCAGCTCTCCTGTGTGGGCACTTTGTCAAGCTCTGGCTTGGCATGTTTTGTGGCATTTGCAGGAGCACCCCATTGAGCAACCTGCATACTGCTCAAGTGACATCTGGCTGTGGCATGTGAAAAATGTTTGACTGCAGCCAGCCGCACGTCCTCGTCATATGTTGCTCATGACCAGCACACCATTCCTGCAAGCACTTGTGCCTCTGCTGCAGCGACCTGTCCAAGCCGCTGCCCCGTTGGCGTCGCCGCTTGGTGGAGATCAGCAGCATGACCTGCGCCGGCACCTGCCTGCGGGCAGTTGGCTTCTGGAACCCGCGCGTGGTGAACTACCACAACTACATCAAGGGGCAGCAGATTGGAGCAGTGAGTGTGCGGCCTGGTGTTTTGGCATGCAGAAACTGGTGGCTTGATTGCGGTGTGTTATTTGCCAACATACATGCAGTTGAGGAATGCAGCAGTTGGATTAACAGTAGGAGAGGCAGGCATGCGCAGCGATGCGTGCACGCACATGTTGCAGGGTGTGCTCACTGCACGCTATTACAGCAGCATCCAGCAGCACCACATGCATTGTTATGGCTGCTCTGCCCTCAACGCCCGCTAGCCTGCTGCCACCTGTGTGCAGACTGGCTGGTTGCAGCTGAACCTGTCCTGTCTGGCTGCTGCCCCTGCTGACGCAGATCGGCATCTTCAACCATGTGTCATACGTAAGCTCAGGGCTTGCTGCTGTACAGCACAGCACGGCGGTGATGGAGACAGAGATATGACTACAGTGTTTCATGGTGGTTGTGACAGTGGTATCTCAAGCAGATTATGCTGATTTGTGTTATGCTTGGCCAGTTGACAGCCGTGCATGCATGTTATGAGGTGTTTTTACGTTGCAGAGGAGCAGTACCAGTCTGTCCAAGCAGCGTCGAGTGGAATGGAGCACCAAGCACTTCACCTGCTCCTCCCTGCTGCTGCAGCTGGACGCCTTTGTGGTGGTGGCGGGCTTCTGCTGTGCTGGCGTCACGTTCAACTTCAGCAAGCACCTGCCCATCTTGGGCTACGGCGTGCGTGCGCTGCAGAACCTGTACGTGCCTGAAGACAAGGACAGGGCGACGCAGCAGAAGGGCATGGTGGGTCTCATCAAGGAGCGGTGGGTGATAGGCTATTACTACTAGCAGCAGTGTTGGTGCACCTATGCTGCTGCTGTAATCGATGTCTGATTTTGCACTGAAAGCGGGTGTGAAGTGCAGCAACTGTAGTGCTTCTTGAGTATAGGCGGCCGTGAGCAGAACCGATGTATGCTACTGTGCTGGCAAGAGCCGGACCGGCAACTGCCCCATTCTTTTCATGGTCTGCCGCGGTCTTGTGTATGTTTGTTGCAGGGCCAACAACCATGCCATGCCTATGCTGTCAGTGGCGCCTGAGGGCACGCTGAGCAACGGGCGCTGCCTGCTGAGCTTCAAGACCGGCGCGTTTGTCGCAGGCACGCCCGTGGTGCCCATCCTGCTGCGCTACAAGCTGACGCCCTTCAACCCCTCATGGAGCATCATCATCCCCTTCTGGCACCTGGTGAGCTGCCGTGAATGTTTGCGTGACGACTTAATGAAGGCTTGCTAGCGTAGGATTTGCTTTGCATTGATTGCTGCTACAGTGCGGGCGGCTAGGCAGCTGGCAGACACCACTATCCAGCACAACTTTTGTAAGTATGTGCACATCTGCACACGTCTGTGTCCAGCCCATCAGGTGCAGCCAGTATGGCTGAGCATGATTAGCAGCAGGAACTGCGTTACAATATGTTCGGCTTCTGCTGCTGTTGAAGGCTGTCGATTGCATGCGGCCGATAGCGTATGGCATGCGACATTTGCGGTACATTGCGCTGGCGAGTTGGCGGATTACAAAGGCTTCCTCTCTACTGAGTCACGGTGCTGCTGCGTGCTGTCTTCTGTTGCCGCAGCTGCGGCTCATGTGCCAGTTCTCCAACGCGGTGACAGGTGAGCGGGTGCTGTGTTCCTAATCATAACATATGACATGGCACATGTTCCTCGGTTGTGCGCCTTGAATGCGTTCGTGCTGCCTGTCCAATGGACGTGTGCGTATGCTTTACAGCATGCCTGCTGTAATGCGGTGCCGCATGCCACAGCATGCTGTCGCATGCCTGAGTGCGCTATCATTGTAACATGCAGTGTGTGATCAAGCTAAGCACACTGCTCCCCTTCTCACACTGCTGCTGCTGCTGCTCTAATAATAATAATCAATCCTTGTAAGCCATACCTTTCGGCTGCTGCTGCTGCTCTGTATGCTGCTGCTGCCAGTTGAAATGCTGCCGCCATACATGCCCAGTGCAGCTGAGAAGGCAGACCCTGTGCTGTATGCAGCCAACATCAGGAAGCTCATTGTGAGTGGTTGGCTTGCAGAATCACAGCGGTGGCTTCTACCAGCAGCCAGTGCAGGAGCAGCTACCATGTCTGTTGCTGGTCAGATGAGCTGACCGGCACGATGAACAATGCACACCCGTATGCAGCTCACGTGGTTCAAACTGGCATGCTATCTGACCTAGTTGGTGTGCTGCCGCGCGGCCTCTGCTGATATGCTGTCTATGCCACTTTTCAGTGCTCAGCGCTGCTTGATTACCTATCCCGCCTTCACCGTATCGTACCACTTCACTCAACAAACATGACGCTGATCTGCTGCCTTTGCTTGGCTGCGTCGACCCCACCCCACCCCTCCCCTGCCTGCTTGATCATTCAGGCTGATGCGCTTGGTGTGCCGATGGTTGACCAGGACCGCAGGCACTTCCTGGCGCTGGTCAACGCAGGCGTGTCTGTCAGCTGGGACGGCACGCGGCTGCTGGCGCCCCATGGGCTGCTTGATGAGCGCGGCTGCATGGACCTGGAGCCCTTCATGCCTGCCAACTTTGTCAAGGCAAAGAAGCAGCAGTAGCTACTGCTATTATAGTATAGCAGGGGGGTGGTGTTGTTGGCTGTAGGTACGCGCAGTGCTTGTGTCAATGCTGTCGCTCTGTGTGCAAGTAGTCCATGCAGCTGCCACACGGCATTGTAGATGTTCGGAGCGAATAGTGAACTGCCGGCAGCCAGCTGGCCAGCTGGCCTGCAGGCGCCTAGCTAGCTGGCTGGAGCAGCCGTGCAAATGGGTCGTATTCGTTGCAGTGCTGTGCCTACAGCAAAGTAGTGGTTGGCTTGGGGCGCCATCATCATCATCAAATTACCAGATCAAGCCATAGCATCAACGCCATCGTACTTACTAGCAACAGACAAGTGACTTTGAACGGTTGTTGAGCAGTGATAGCCAGTCAGTACACACACCACACAAAACTCGGGCGGAAGAAAGAGGGAGCACCGCTCCATTATGTTTGCAACTATTACGCACATCCCAAGCTTTCACAAGATACGCAGCAATGCCCCTAGACACCAGTCGGCAAACTACCTTGGGGCGCCATGTGTGCATCATGTGCAATTTGTTGAACGAGGTTGAGTGTGACGCAACAGTGGCAGGCGGACTGTCAACGGTTGAAGCTAGGGTGCACCGTGCACGTGTTCAACTATGATAGTTGAACAATAGCTCTGCAGAGCCCTTCATGTCCGTCTGCCTACTCTTAGAGGGCCTGTGTCATAGCCGGCAAGCTGCCAGTCAGAGCCTTCAGCGCGTGTTAACACGTGTAACGTTAGACGGGTCGTGTGATTGGTGCCGCCATGTAACCAACCTCTGCTCCTTTGTCATCACTGAGTCCCAGGGTTTGGATCCTACGCGATGATGTTCAAATCTGCTGCAGCCTGCGCGGCTCGAGCTTTGCCAAGTGTGGGTGGCATCAAGTCCGGCCGTCTCAACAGCAGGGATAAGCACACCGTCTGTGTTGTCCACTGCCAGTGTGCCGCAGGTAGCAGCTCGTGCTGTGTCACTGAACCCTTGTGAGAGGTTGTCAGCACATACAGCGGGATTGGAAGTCACAGCCTGTGACAGTTATGCATGCTGATGCAGCATGTGATCTCATCATTGCATGTTACCAAGGCTTTGTCAACCGCATTCACATCTTCCTCGTCAAGTTGCAACACATCAAGCTGCTTCTTCACGACCCCCCTTTTGCAGGGGCACTCTCATGGATCATACCTCACGCCGTGGCTGGAAAACGCACCAGCTAGGCTGGACGTCAATGGGCAAAGCAACACCAATTCTGAATATGATCGTCGCAGTGCTGCTGGATAAATTGCTCTGCGCAAGGATGTCACCGATCAACAACAAGACATGCTATCCTGGGGAGGCTTACACCCCACTCCAACAGAATGATGTACTGTCACCCAGCAGCCAGCTGCGCCATTGCATGCAGCCTCAGGACACTTTCTTAGTGGGCCCGAGGGCTTGAATACAATAAATACAACAGTTGAGCTGGAACAGCAACCTCTCGGACAAATGCACTGATGCCTACTCCATACCTACTCGCTGCCAGTGCTGACCCTAGCATGGCACACAGCAGCAAACGGCGACAGCACGGCCTGACCACTGCTGCTCTGGCGCTGCTGCTCCTCCTCTACTCGACTCAGCTGCTGCTGCAGCAAGAAGGGTGACACCATGGCACCACCTCCACTGCACTGCTGGTGCACTGCTTCCTGCCCTTGCTGCTGCGCAAATGGCGACGCTGCAGCTGCGTGCTTCAGCTGCTGCTGCCACTGCTGCTGCAGCTGCTGCTCATGTGGCAGTGCTGCAGGCCATGCACCTTGCCGCTGGTCCAAACTGCACCTGCTGCTGCTGTTGCTGTTGACTCCAGAGCCGCTGCCAGCATGCCAGCAGCTCTGACCAAGAGGCTGCACACCATCCATTGCAAGCCTGCTGCTGCTGGCTTGTTTTGCAGCTAGCTGAGCCTCCATAGCCGCAAACACAGCAGCAACACCCTCTGGTGCGCTAGAACCACCCACTGCTGCAGCGCTGCTGGCTTGATCTAGATCTGCATCTGCTGGCTGCGTCTGCTGCTGCCTCCTGCTGATGAGATCTGGCTCATCTGCTGCGTCTGCTGCATCTCCCCCGTGCTTCCACGGCACTACCAGCAGCAGCGGCCCGCTGCTAAGCTCCCTGCTGCAGCATAATTTGCTGCTGGCAGTTGCGTCAGACAGCATGATGCTCATCGACTGGCCTCCATCTGCTGCGCTGTATGCTACAGCAACAGACGATGAGCCTTCAGACACACCAGCTGCACGCAGCATCTGCAGCTCCACAGCCCGCTGCTGTGCAAGGCTGCCGGTGCCTCGGCAGCTTCTGCTGCTGCTCTCACTGCTGCTGCTGCTTTGGCGGCCAGCAACCGCCCCACTGCTGCAGCTGCTAGAGCTGCCTACATCTTGCTGATTACGATCATCTGTCTCAGCTGCTGCTGACTCAGCTGACTCAGCGTCATCTGCTTCAAACTTGACGGCGCTTGTGACGCTGTCACCCCGTTCTAGGTGCGGCCTTGCTGCAGCAGCTGCCTCCTGGGAGCTGCTGGCTATGTCGCTGGCAGCAGTGCCGTCTGCTGTGGCCAGGCCTGCTGGGATGAACTTGTTGTGGTACACGCGCCTCTTCTGCAGCAGCAACAGAAGGCGGTGAGTATAAGCAGTGAAGGTGGATAGTTTCCAAATATTTGTCAAGGTACAGAAGGCCAGCAACCACTGGGCAACGCATGATTGATGCACATGCACCCACTTGATCTTGCACAGAGGATGTTGCACATTGTGTCTTTGTCGTCAACCGTACAGCAACAGAGGCAAAGTTGCTGATCAACAAAAGTAGCTCACCCTTCTGCGCCTGTTGGCATCCCCGGAAGGCAGTTCCCCACTGCCAGCACGCTGCACAGCCTGCGGCCGCCTCAGCAGCAGCAGCAGCCCAACTCCCAGCAGCGCCAGCACACTCGTCACTGCTGCCACAATGATGCCTGCAAGCATGCCCGTGCTGACTACCATGCCACGCGCTGGCCCCTGGTTGGGCTGTGGCGCTGGCGATGGTGTTGGCAGCGCCAGGATGCTTGACAGCAGCCCCGACAGGTTGCTGGTGTTCACCAGCGAAGATGAGCGCTCGCTGTGGAGAGCATCTGTCAACTGCAGAACTGACATGTAGTCCGAAGGTAGGGTTTGCGCTGAGAGGTTGAGCTCGTGCAGCATGTTCTGCAGAGCTGTGGAGTTCAGCCAGTTTGCGGTGGAATTCGCGGTAATGCCGTCACTGGTCTGCGCAGCTGTGAGGGCCACTGCCACACTGAGTGACACCGTTGCTTGTGGCTTCTCCATTGGCGTGACTGACAGCGCTGTGAAAGACACTGGAACGCTGTGCTTCACAAACTGCGTGCCAAAGATTGCCTCGCACATTGGCGGTACTTCATAGCCTGGTACAAAGCCTGCTGGGGTTGTTGGTGTGCTGTTATCTTTTGCTGCTGCTGGGGTGCAGTCCTTGCTGAGAGCACCGAGTACGGAGGTTGCATTGGCAGGGTCAACATTGAAGAACCTGCACGGGCAGCTAACACAGTCACACCAGTGTCTCAAGGTGAAGTTGAAACTACAACAGAGGCATTAAGCACGCGACAGCAAGTACATGCAGACTGGTTGTGAGACATGCGACCTACATACAGCTACTACTAGCAACCAGCCGATGCAACAGCTGCCATGGTGGTGACCATGAGGCTTGAATACTCACCGTGCATACACCTGCCGTGGTGCACCCCTGAGCAACTGCCCTTGCTGCTGCTGGGCCAGGCTGGCCAGCATACGGCGCGCAGCACTGCCTGCTGCTGCTGCTGCTGCACTTTGGTCAGGCCCTGCCAGTGGCGCAAAGCTCACAGCAATGTGACGCTGATCAAACCCTCCTGCCAGCTGTGACAGTGCATCTCTCACTGCTGCCAGGCCAGGGTGGGTGTCCGCTGTGGCGCTGCTGTCTGCGCTGCCAAACCCTACGCCCCTGAATTCAAGGCTTAGGCTAACATTTGCTGCTGCAAATGTCAACACCTGGCTGGCAGGTACGTCTGCTGACTGGGCTATTGAGTTTGAGATGACATCACGGATGACCAGCTGCAGATCGGGTGACAGACGCAGCTTCAGCAGTGCGTCACCACCGACAACATACGTCCTCCCGACCCAGCTGATTTGCTCTGTAGATTTTGCCAGCTGCCGCAGCCTGTCTGCGCTGATAGTAGCAGCGCTAGTATCCATTGACAGCAGCTGCTGCAGCGGGGGCATGCCAGAATCATACTTGTATGGTCCTGTGTTGTCTGATGGAGAGAACAGCCTGTTGATCAGATCAACATCTGCGTCTGAGAGGCCAGTGCTGCCATCTGACGTCTCAGCGCCCGCTGTGTCAGCGGCTGGATCTGCTGCTGGCGCTGAAGCAGGTAGTGATGCTGCTAGCTGTGACTGCTGCTGTGGTGGTGGTGCTGTTGCTGATGATGCTGGCACTGCTGGAGCTTGTGGCATCAACAAGGCCACTGGGGCTCCAAGTACGCCGCGCAGGAAAGCAAGCAAGGATGGGGGTGAAGACTGCTGTGCTGGTCGCTGCTGCACCTGCTGCATCATAGCAGCCAGCCTCTGGTTGCTGGCAGCAAGCCCTGAAAGTGCTGCTGTGCCAGTTACGCCATCACTGGCTGCTGCTGCCATGCAGCAGAGGCCCAGCAGCATCAGGCAGCTGACAGCAAACCTTGAAGCCTGCAATATGCACACCAAAGCACGCGATTGCTTCATGAGTCGGGCGAGTTTTGTCTGTGTCTGCCATACAAAAGAGTGTCCGCGCTGTCCTGCGCGCCAACATGGATATGTTGTCTGGTGGCCACGGTGACCAGCCCCTGGCCCACTGATGTACTAACACTGCGTGATTTACAAATATAGTGGCTGAGCTTCGCTGCTGGCCTCACCATAATCGCGCCCGACAGCAGTTGCACCGATCCTTTACTTCATAGAGGACCTTGCCAAATCCAGCAGCGCGCTGTAGTCCAGGTGTAGTTTAGCTTTACTGCTTAAGCTGGCTTTACTTGTTTCCCCCTGCTGGTGGCGGTGACCTCCGGCACCTTGAGGAAACTGAGGTGGTTAAGCCCGGTAAAGCCAGAGGTCCACTCAAACACACACTGAGATGAAGACCTAAGGGTGTGAATGCTCTTGAGCAGCTGCAACACCCATCAGCTGCCCTGTGTAACCTGCTCTGTCTGTCCTATGTCAGTGTCACTGTCATTCCGGGACTTACTTTCCCTCAAGGCCATGATCTTGACTGGTATAGGTTGCATGTGGCTACTAAGTGAACTGAAGCTTTTCGGACAAAGTTTGCACAGCAGATCTGGAAAGTCAGCTCGACATTGCAACAAAAATTCGCTGCTCTGGCTCAAAGCGATCATTTGCGCCTCGCTTACACGTGTAGTTTTTTTCGAATTTTTACCAATGAACAGCCTGCTGAACGGCTGTGGTGCTGGCACAGCACCTGGCCCTTGCTGGAGGACTAGGCAGCAGCACACACCGAACAAAACAAGCAGATATGCGCAGTCACAGCACCGTAGAGTCTGGTGTAGCGATGGTGCTTCTGGACCGTCTGCAACAGACATTGTCAGCACTGTCCTAGACAAGGTTCAGGGCACGGGTGCGCATGTCACAGCTGTCACCCTGCATTCTATCATGTTCCAGCCAAGCCTGCAGCTACTTTCACCCAAAGGGGTGCGCAATCGAACACAGCCAAACCTTCTAAAATATGGTGTGGCATGCTGGCTTGTGCATGCGGTTGCAACAGCGCATGCAGGTCCTGCGTTGCAGGATGCCATGGGTGCCAAGCTGACTTGCAGTTGTGCCACCACAGCTTGATCAGCGCAACAACAGGGTGATGCTTCATCCAGTTGCACATGCCAGTTTGCATTGTGCAAATCATTATACAAACTGTGTCCCTGCAGATGGTGGCATCAGCATGCAGCTGGAGCAGAAGCGAGAAGTGGATGCACTGATCAGTCAGCTGGAGGCAGCAGGCTGCAGCCAGCAGCCGCGGCCGCTGCAGAATCCGCTGCTGTTTGGCAACTACAACGTAGCGTACACCAGCAGCGGAGACGATCAACGCGGCCAGCGTGAGTGCAGCAGGAGAGCTGCAGTCGTCTCACACTCACCTACAGTGCAGCCAAGGCCGCAAGTCTCGGAGCAAGCATGGCGCAGGAATGATCCAGCAGTTTCTGCACGACAGCTGAATCAACAGAGCTGAGTGTGGTTTGCCCTCAGCACTAGTCAGCTGCAACTCTCCTGCTGACTTGCTGCACCCGTTGCATGCACCTGCAGCTGCTGGTGGCAGGTTCAGGGGGCGCATCGGCCGCCTGCTGTTCCGCACCACTGGCGTGTTCCAGTCTGTGCTGCAGCCAGACATCGCCACAAACAAGGTGCGGGCGGTGTTGATGGCGCAAGATAGCAGATGATGATGATGATGAAGATAGCAGATAACAGACATGGGCAGATGTCACAAATAAGCTCAGGTGCAGCCGCAAATGCTCATTCTGCAATGGCTTTTAAGTCTTGAGTGTTCATGGTGCTGCCAGCTATAGCTTGATTAGGAGCGCAATGTGCGCTGCTGCACTGTGCAAACCGCAGCCCACTCTCTGTAGCCTCCAAACCCTGAGGATTTAGGAATCTGCATGCACATGCGCCATAGAGAGTCCATAATGCTTACGCTGCCTATCATGTGTGTGCTGCAGGTCACGTTCAAGCTGTTTGGAGTGCTGCCTGGCGCTGTGGGCCTGCGCGGCACAGTGGTGCCGGTAAAGGCAGGCCAGCCACACGGCAGGGGCACAGCGGGCGAGGGTGACACAGTGCGGGTGCTGTTTGAGCCACCCGTGCTATCACTGGGCAGCGGCCTGCACTTCAGGATAGGTGCGTGATTGTGTGTCATCTCCTGTGCCTATTATGGCTGTGTCAAGGGCTGCAGCAAGGCAAGGCACCTGCAGCAGTCATGACAGCTGCAATTGCAGCTGTGATACACCCGCTGCATGCTGCCAGCCAGCTGCTGCTGTCAGTATCAGGTGCTGCTGTCAGTATCAGGTCTTGTGCAAGTGAGGCGGACACATTTTGTCCTGCGGAGCTGCTGCTGACACTCCTGCTGCTGCTGCTGCTGCAGGTCCTCCCAGCAGTGTGCAGCTATCCACTCCGTACCTTGACGAGCGCATACGGCTGGGCAAGGGCAGCAGGGGCAGCCTGTTTGTGTTCACGCGAGGCGGGCCAGCAGATGCAGCAGGTGGGCTGCAGGAACTGGCAGGGGTGCGGGCGCGGTTGGCTATGCTGCAAGGGTACTCGAGCCATGGGTAGAAGCTGTGTCGTGTCTGTGTCAACTCCTTAGTTCAACTGCCTGTGCTTGCGGTAGCAGCTGTTACCTAGCTCGGCCAACTTTGCAAGAGCCAGGCAGAAGTCTTGTGTTAAGATTGCTGAGTAGGTAGTGCAGAGCAGTGACGTATGCCGTACTGCTCCCTGAAGACTGCACGCCTCATCCTGCTGGACTTGCGGCTTGCTGTTTGCTTGTCTGTGCAGGCATGGACAAGGTGGGCATTGAGACCAGCACCAAGTCAGGTGTGGCCTGGCTCGCGGCTGCGCTGCTGGGCATGCTGGCTGGCGGCTGGGGGCTGTGGAGCACGGGGCTGCTGGCAGCACGCCTGCTTGCAGGAAGCGTGTGGCTGGTCGCAGCGCTGCTGCTGGCTGTGCTGCAGCAAGGTGGCATTGTGCGTGACGCAGATGACATCAGGCGGGTGCGGGAGATGACGCGGCTGCAGCAGCAACAGCGGGACGCTGCAGTGGCAGCAAAGGCAGCTGCTGCACAGCAGGCTGCAGCGGTGCAGGGACAGCCGGCAGCAGGCGAGGCTAAGGTTTCTAGTGAAGCCAGTGTGCCAGTCAGTTCAGCAGCTGCTGCTTGAGTAGGCGGGTATGTCACATGTATGAGCTAGCACATGATGATGATGATGATGATGATGTATGAGCTAGCATATGTTCGTCAGGGCAGACGGTCTGCGCCCAGATGGGTGGGTGAGCAGGCTTGATTTTATTGCCAGTTGTAGTGTCCACATAAAGTGTGCAGCATGGCGCTTTTTTTCGACCCACACGTTCAACAAACAGTAAAGCTTCACACGCTGTTGTTGGATCCATTACACCAGCTTGCAGTGAGCAGATGCATGGTTGCTGCGATGGGGCACTTCAACAAGTGAGGGTCCCTTACAGCCAGGCTTTGGACACGCAGGTACAGGGCGAATGTGGCAGCGTGTTGGAAGACTGTTGAGGTTCAGCCCTGAGGCATTACTCTGCACCTCTTGGGGCGTGTTTGGTAGCACCGGTCAAGGCGGAGTGTTGGGTGTGGTGCGATGAGCAAGTTGTGCCGTTGAATGGCCAAGGTGTGGCATGTTGCGCGTTTGCGTGCTGTGCACCTGAGGTTGGCATGCTGTGGTATTGGCTGGCAGTGCCCATGGCATTGGCACTGCCACCTTCTCCAAAAACCCTGGGCCCAAGTCGCTTGATGTTTTGTGCCTGCACATTCGGCACCGCTTGTGCTTGCTGTGGAAGGCGACGTATTGCTATTGAAGGCATTGAGTATCACCGTTTTTAAAGGCCTAAGTACACCGGGCTGTCGTTCCGTGCTGTGTAATATTTCCGGACATTTTTGCCGACATCTAAGCGTGGATTCAGGCAGTGCAGCCGTGTATCCCAGGTGAGAAACTGATTTTTCTAGGTAACGACATCGACATCACGTATGTACGGCTGCGTGCTCGACTCGGCAGCAGGAGCAGCAGCATCATGCCGCCTCTCCAGTCTTGCGTGCAGACAGCGCATGCTGCATCGCAGCCTGTTGGTCAGAGGAATAACCATGCAGTTTTCTGCCCAGTCAGCGGCTTGCAGCTCGCAGGGTTCAGGCTGATGACGGATGTCTGCCTCCTCTGCTGCTGTTGCTGCTGCAGCAGCTCCTCAACATGAAGGTGGGCTTTGCAAAGAAAGCCAAGCAAAAGAAAAACAAGCAGAAGAAGAACAAGAAGAAGGGCGCAGCAGATGGCGATGACATGATGGCAGATGTGCAGCAGCCTGGCAGCCCTGTTGATGCTGAGCTGGCGCAAGCAGATGAGCAGCTGTCAGCAAAGGACAAGCAGCGCAAACGCATGGAGCTCAAAAAGGCGCTGCGGGTCAAGGTGTCCAGCCTCAAACAAGACAGGTGTGTTTGTCATTGTTGCAGTCGCATGCTGTTGATGGCGTGTATGTGTGCATGCTCGGGCTGCCAGCAGCAACAGGTGTAGGAAGAATAGCTGGTGCTTGCTGATTTGCTGTTACATATGGTGATCAGCCAAAGTAAAGTAAAGAGACGTTCGCTCTTGAATGAGCACAGGGATCTTCTGGGTGCCTGAGTAATGCAGGCACTGCGTGTCAAGAGCAAGCAGGGAACAGCTGACAGCAATGAGTGCTTTGCAACCTGGAGCATATCAGATCAGTGCAGCACTTTGGTGTGCACTCTTGCGTTGCCCACGTGCACTTGCATGTTGGCAGAGTTGTTGCTTGTTTTTGTACTCCTTCACAGAGACGCAGTAGTGTCATGTCCTGAAAGCGCTCCTGCTGTGTGCTGCGCCTGCAGGAACAAGCTGACGAAGCTTGCAGGAAACAAGAACGAGCGGCGCAAGCTGAGCAAGGAGATTCAGGGGCTGCTGCAGGAGGAGATCCTGGGCAAGCCGGGAAGCAAGCAGAAGAAGCCAGTCGCCGGCGCAGCAGCAGCAGCAGCAGCAGAGACCATGGCGGAGTGAGGGCTGGGCTAGCAGGTTCCAGCAGCTTTAGTAGCTGCTGTGTTATGGTGTGTGCATTGAGCAGCGCAGGCGCAGCAGTAGCAGCAATGGCAGGCAGCAGTGGCACGCAAGGCATCAGGCCTTGCCACCGCAGCACTGCCAACAGTCACTGAGCAACCAGCCCTGGAGCGGCTGCAGCAGCATTGAGCGCTTTCACCAGCAGTCTCCACAGGCTGTCCACTGGCAGCATGTCGCCATAGGTTTAAGCTGTCGCACAGGCAGACGCAGGCAGGTCAGCAGCAGGCATCTTTGGTGGTGGCGCAAGGTGCCCTGCCGTGAAGGTGTAAGGCTGCCGGTGGTTGTTGGACAATGCAAGCTTCCAGTCGATGCCGCACAGTAGCAGGCGTCTTGGTGGTGGTGCGCGGCTGTAGTACAGCAGAGAGTGACTGCACAGGCAATGCTGTGTTACATTCTGGGCACTGCTGTCAAACGCTGGCTGTGCAAGGTTTGTTACCTGACAGCTAATGGTTGCCGCTTCCCTCTCGTTAGTCATGTCGTCAGTATGAAGTGTGTTTTTGTGCCACATGCATGCTCACGGCGCTGTTGGGGCAGCAGTTTTGTGGTGCTGCTGTGTGTGTATTGTTGTAACGTATTCAATTCTCTATAGGAGTTTGCGCAGGCCTGCGGCGTCGCTGCAGCTGCAGATTTGTTGCTTTGACAAGATGCGGCACTAGCATGCAGAGCACTGTGGATACAAAGCCCGCCATCAGCCGGTGGGCCCCTCCCCCACACATCTTTTCTGCTGAGTGGAAGCGCCCCAGTGGTGCTGTTGCGGTAAAACCGTGGCATAAGTATGTGCAGAGTTTGTTGTGCAAGTATGGTGTGGATGTTGCAGCGGCGGCTGATCGCGCTAGTGCATGCAAGAGTCACATCAGCTGTCAGGTCAAGAAGTTGCATGCCGATAGAATTGCTCGTGAATCACTGCAACACTCTACTTTGAGCCATTACGTCATGCATGTTCACCCTACGCATGCTGATGCCATGCGCTTCAAACGGCCCAGGCCATTTTTGTGTGCTGGTGCGCCAACACGTGGCGTTGAGTTGTTGGTGCGTGTTCGCATGGGATGTCTTTGTGTGCACGAGCGTACCAGTCGTTATGGGGGTAGCAGAGCAGATTCTAATACAGCGTGTCCTGCTTGTGGTCAGAATGTTGAGTCTTTGTCACATCTGATGTTTGATTGTCCTGCCACTTCTGCTCAAAGAGATACTATGTTGGATGAGATTCGGTCTGTTTTGCAACAGACAGTTGCTGGTGGCACTGGAAAATTGCGCAATGTATTGTCATTGACTGATGCATCGACCAAGTTGTTGCGTTTCGTTTCTGATGATTTTTGGGGTAGCAAGGGGGTTTGCCGACTGGTGTCTAGGAGCATTGCTGCGTATCTTGTGAAAGCTTGGGATGTGCGTAATAGTTGCAAACATAATGGAGCGGTGCTCCCTCTTTCTTCCGCCCCGGGGGGGCGCGGGGCCGATGGCGTTGATGCTATGGCTTGATCTGGTAATTTGATGATGATGATGATGATGATGATACGCAAGCAACTGCTGCTGCGACTGTGGTTGCTGTGGCACACAGCAACGGTTGCTATGTTTGGTACACATGTGTGTGACAGAAGCCCTCTCATTCAGAGAAGGCGGCGGTGTTGGTCATCTGTCTGTCGAGTCCTGCTGCCTGAGGCTGGTGCCGCATCGTTGCCTTACTTGTTCGCGTTGTGGCATGTTCATCATCATCATCATGTTACCCATTAAGCCATAGCATCAACGCCATGCGTTGTGGCATGTTGTCGAGCCAGCAGGTGGCGTACAGCGGGACGTGGACGTCCCAGCCCCGTAGATGTCATATAAATGGCACCTCGTGGGCCGGTGGGACATCTCAGTTGGGTGGGACATTTACAGACATCTCAGATCTCCTGGTGCTTTGTAACAGTAGCAACTGCCTGGATGCGCGCCATCAACACGAGCCTCCTCACACGAGCATATGCTGTTGTACACACTGTAGCACTGGATTTGTTACCTTGTGACATTAGACGGCCACACCGTCTGCAGACGCTTAACTGCAGCGTTGCAACATACTTTACATACTTTTTCTTGCCTCCGACCCTTCTCACTGTCATCGATACGATCTACTACAACAACAAGCCATAACTGTTACGCTGGCATTATAACATACTGCTACAACAGCTGTTATCCAGTAGCGTAGTGCCTCAGGTCACCAGGTGCATTGCAACTTCACTGAAGCGCTGGGCCAGCGCTGGCGGCCAACCTGCACTGCTGGCAGCTTTTGAGGCCTTGGAGGCTGGACCGTAGTGCTGAAGTCTGATGCACCACGATGCAGGCCAGGGTCGCAGTTCAATGATGATGATGATAGAGGAAGACTCTCGACATGCAAGGCACTGTAAGGCCAGGTGTACACAGGGTCACTGGCAATGGCATTCTGGAAAGTCGGCGCCACATCACAGAACTTCAAGTTGCAGCCACACTGTGGCCGGAGTCTGGCCCCATCCTGCAATGCACGCCCAGGGCAAACACGCCCTTACGGCTTAATAATAATAATAATAATAATAATAATAATAATAATAATAATAATAATAATAGTAAATCCTTGTAAGCCATACCTTTCGGCATCGGCAACCGCGCCTCACCCACTGGGGAGGCGGAAAGCAGACTGCCCTTACGGCTTGTCAAGCCTCCGTGACAGAGGCGCCGCCAACCCCCCCTCTCGCTCTCTCGCTCTCTCTACTTTGTTGGCTTCTGCAAAGCAATCAATTGGCAACACACATGTATGCGCAAGCACGTTGCCCGTGGCAAGGCATGCTGTACAGCTAGGCGTCGCCTGAGCTGCAGAACCGTACGGGCGTAGCCCGCACACGCCTTGACACGTGCAACAGCTAGGCGTCGCCTGAGCTGCAGGGCTTGCAGAGCCGTTAGTATGGTAGTATATATCTATATCATGTGGCCCAGTGACCCTATTTTGGTAACATGGTAAGTGCGGCCCTGATGCACGGGTTGAGGGGGTTGGGATTGGGGGGGCCTTTGTGTAACAGCGCGTTGCTGCGTGTAACATCGGGGCGCGGGGGCGCGGCCCGTGGGGCTCTCGCAGGGCTGGGTGGGGCGAGCAGCAGCAGGCAGCCAAAACTGCAGCTGGGCAGCCGCAGCAGATGACAGTACAGCGGCCCTGGGACCATCCGGTAGCCGGCTTTGATCTGGCTGACTGCCTGACACCTGTTTCCTGCAACTGAAATATTTTTTCCCCACTTTGCTGTGGTGCCCTTCCCCGTACTAAGCGGCCTGCTGGCTCATTGTTTACGTGCAGGCCCTGACACATCAAGACACATGACACAGTGCACAGTGCTAACTTTTGTTGAGCCAACGGCCTCGCAGCCAGCTGACACCCTGCATGTGTTGCTGCATGAGCCGTCTGCTGTTGGTGTCAGCTGTATTGTGCTGCTGAGTTGCAGCTGCCTAGCTTCAGCCTCAGGCCGAAGAACGCGTGTGGCCCTTGCTGCCTACTGTTCACCGCGGGCGGCACAAATGTGCTGCCCTACCCACACTGGTCACGCTTTACGAGGCGGGTGGGGCTGGTGAACAGCAGAGCAATGCACAGAGGCGAATTCGCCAGGATATGGGTCAAGCTGCTACCCATAAGCTGCGTCCTGGGCCTTGACGACTCGCCTTGCACAAGCAAGCAAACCAATGCTCACAAGGCCAGGGTCATGGCCGTGCGGTCTTGGCGGGTGTATGGTACTTGTGGTAAAAGTAGCGCGTTGTGCCTGCAACAGCATGCAACAGAGCTCGGCAGGAATAAGCACTGTGGATTGAGCCTGATGCGCCACCTGCAGTTGACAATGAGCAGCAGGACGATTGGTAGAAAGCAGAACGCCACAGCAAACTGCAGCGCTTAGTCTCGACTGCAGGACACAGGTGTCAGGCAGACAGAGCGGCTCTTCTTGGCTCCAGCTGCCGCTGTCTGCTGCTGCCCTGCTGAGCTGTGTTGCTGCAGCTGCCAAGCTCCAGCCAGCCTCCAGCAGTAGAGCGCGTGTGACCCTTGTTGCCTACTGAACACCGCAGACAGCACAAATGTGCTGCGCTACCCACACTGGTCACGCCTTACGAGGCGGGTGGGGCTGGTGAACAGCAGAGCAACGCACAGAGGCGCATCGCCAGGAGATGGGTGAGCTGCATACCCATATAGCTGCCTCCTGGGCCTTGACGACTCGCCTGGCACATGAGAGCAAACGAATGCCTCATGGCTAGGGTCATGGCCGTTCGGTCTTGGCGGGTGATGTCACCTGTTGGAGAAGTAGCACGATGTCCCTGCAACAGCATGAAACAGAGGCTGGGCAGGAGTCAGCACTACAGATTGCGCCTTAAAGCGCCACCTGCATTGACAATGAGCAGCAACAAGCTTGTTGAGACGGTGCAGGCACATGCAGGCATGAAAGCACATGACAACCAGTGCCCCGCTCCGAGTTGAGACGGTGCAGGCACATGCAAGCATGAAAGCACATGACAACCAGCGCCCCGCTCCGAGTTGAGACGGTGCAGGCACATGCAGGCATGAAAGCACATGACAACCAGTGCCCCGCTCCGAGTTGAGACGGTGCAGGCACATGCAGGCATGCAAACACATGACAACCAGTGCCCCACTCCCTGCTGCTGGCAAGCTCCAGCTAGCCTTCTTCCTTCATGCGTAGAACGCGTGTGGCCCTTGCTGCCTACTGTTCACCGCGGGCGGCACAAATGTGCTGCCCTACCCACACTGGTCACGCTTTACGAGGCGGGTGGGGCTGGTGAACAGCAGAGCAATGCACAGAGGCGCATTCGCCATGATATGGGTCAAGCTGCAACCCATAAGCTGCGTCCTGGGCCTTGACGACTCACCTGGCACAAGAGAGCAAACCAATGCTTCGCGAGGACAGGGTCACTGGAGGGTGATGTCACTCGTGGGAGAAGTGGTGCGGTGTCCCTGCAACAGCATGCAACATGGCTTGGCAGAAGTCAGCACTGTGGACTGCGCCTGATGCGCCACCTACAGTTGACAATCAGCAGCAGGACGATTAGTAACGTGACAGAACGCCACATAGCATAGTGCAGGGCTCATCTCGGCTGCAGAAAACAGGTATCAGGCAGACAGACAGCTCGTCTTAGCTCCAGCTGCTACTGTCTGCTGCTGTCTTGCTGGGTTGTGTTGCTGCAGCTGCCAAGCTCCAGCCAGCCTCCAGCAGTAGAGCGCGTGTGGCCCTTGCTGCCTACTGAACACCGCGGGCAGCACAAATGTGTTGCGCTACCCACACTGGTCACGCCTTACGAGGCGGGTGGGGCTGGTGAACAGCAAAGCAATGCACAGAGGCGCATTGCCAGGAGATGGGTGAGCTGCATACCCATATAGCTGCCTCCTGGTACTTGAAGGCTCGCCTGGCACATGAGAGCAAACTAATGCCTCATGGCCAGGGTCATGGCCGTTCGGTCTTGGCGGGTGTTGGCACCTGAAGTGAAGTACCGCGACGTCCCTGCAACAGCATGCTGAAAGAGGTGGCTGCCATAGCTGCAGTTTTTGGGTACATGAGCTGTCGCTGCAAGCTCACACCTCGCGGTGTGGCTGCTCACCTGCTGCCCAGTCACTCGTCACATAACTGTCCACCGCTTTTTCGAGTTTGGTGCAAGATAGGCTTGAGCTTCCTGGGTGAAGTGCGAGGCAGGTATATATAGGTTCGCCAAGCGAGCTAGCCAAGTGCCTGCTAGCCGACATGGCGTAATGGGTTGTCAATCGCCTGGTTTAGGTTTTCGGACCCCATGTAGAGCCATATAGGCAGATTTTACGCCAGAAACAGGGAAAACTACCATCGATGGTGTATGGCGGGTTGCATTCATGTTTGCTAAACCCGCCTGTATTCGCACAACCCGAAACCCCCGGTACTCAAAACTCTTAACAGACCTCACAGAAGCCTTTGAAACCATGAGAAAAGCGGATAAATAGCCATTCATATACTCTTAAACCGTCGTGTCGCAACATAAGCAGGCTGTGAAAGGCAATGGTTGTAGAACCGTCGTCACCTGGCAGCTGCTTACGACCAGCTGCTGTGCCATGGTACATCTGCACACAAACTGTGAACACCAAGCAACGTCGTTACCATACCAGTGAACGCTCTTGGCAACGCTAAAAGTGCAGTGGCTGATTGACCCAGTATCCCAAAGTAACAGGCAGTCTCATGAGACAGTTTCAGATCAGACAGTTTCATTGAAACATGTGCGGGAGCTCCAGTCACCAGCACAAGGCACACACATTCACCAGCGCTGGTTGCTAGCACAGGCAGTCTGAAGGTCCAAACAAGCTACAGTGTCCGGTGCAGCAAGCTATACAGTATGTGTATACAAATTGCTCTATAAGACAGCCAGTCTACTTGTTCACTACGAGAGTAGTACTCATAAGCTGGTAGAAGCAAGCAAACCAACACAGGCAGGCAGGCAAACTCAACATCCGCCCCCTCGCCTCACGCCCCCCGTGTAACACCCCCAACCGGTGACTCAGACTACTGATGCCGCTGTTACACGCAGCCCCCCCAAACCCCAAACCCCTCAACCCGTGCATCAGGGGGGCGGCCCCGATGTTACATGCACCAACGTCGCCCCGCGGCCCCATGTTTCACGCAGCTCCCCCAAATCCAAACCCCACCAACCCATGCACCAGGGTCACAGTTCAGATGCGTCAGTGCTTGCAGTTGACTACTGTGACTAGTACTGTGACAGCAACCTGCCACGTCCGCACATTTACTGCCCTGTGCAACTGTAGCCATGAACACATATGGCAACTTCCAGCCACCACGGGTTGCTAGTAGCCGCCAGCGCAGCGGCTATCAGCCTCCAGTGCGCTTGATAATCAGCCTGCCATCAAAGAGGCGCCAGCTGACTGCAAACCTGCAGCAGGCAGGGCCGCTGCATCTGCCACCCTGCTAAACAGGCTTAGCATGTTCAGCGGTGATCCCCACAGCACCCCAAAGCAGTCTGGTGCAAACACCAGCAGCTCTGATGAGACGGTGGCCGGCTGCTGGAAGCCCGTAGAAGCGATCTGGGCCCTGCCACGGTAGCGCTCCTGCGCACAGCACACACGTGTGTGTCAGCGACAAGCCACGGCTAGTAGTACATTGATATGTTGCAACGTTAATGCAGCGTGTTTGATCGGCCCACTCCCAAGCCACACCATCTCTGAGACAGGTACTGACCAGCCTTGTGCGTGCTATGCGTGCATGCTCGGGGGCTGGCAGTGCATATGCACGTCACACGCTAAGACACAAAAGCCTGCCGTCCAACGCACCTGCACTATGAGCTGCCTCACTCCAGGTTTGGCCAAGTCAACCCTGCTGTG
Source organism: Tetradesmus lagerheimii (assembly GCA_902809745.2). Taxonomy (NCBI): domain Eukaryota; kingdom Viridiplantae; phylum Chlorophyta; class Chlorophyceae; order Sphaeropleales; family Scenedesmaceae; genus Tetradesmus; species Tetradesmus lagerheimii. The sequence goes on from CADDIJ020000646.1 coordinate 32,848, forward strand.
GACGCCAGATGGCAGCTGCAGCGGCTGGCCAGCCCCCTGCAGTGACCTGCTGCTGGCGTCAAACGCAAACGTGACGTGGCCTGCAGGCACATTCACATCTCCCTGCACCCTGGTGCCTACTAGCAGCAGGTGCTGCTGCCGCGCTGGCTGCTCCCTCTCACCAATAGCACCGGTTGCAGGAGCTGGCTCACCCCTATCTGAATGTGCACTGGCCGCTGCTGCAGCAGTACTTGCTGCAAGCGCTCCTTGCTGTTCTGGTGCTGCTGGCGCTGCCACGTTTGTTCCGGCTGCATCTGCCTGCGCACTGCCACCATCCCCATCCATGCTGCCAACATCTGAGTAGTCGGACTGCGCACCTGCTGCTGACTCGAACCCCTGGTCACCGTCACTGTGCTCATCTGCATCTGCATCGTTCAAGTCTTTATCTTCTCCTTCGCCAAACAACTCTTCTGCTACTAGCACCCCGCCTCCTGCCACAGCCTCTGCCGCATGTGCACCCGTGCTGCTGCTGTCACTGACTGGACCTGCTTCTGGCTGCCCTGCCAAGCCAGTCAGCCCCTGCAGCAGCACCCCATCACGCCGCTGTAGCGTCTCATCTCTGCTGTCTGCTACAAACGCAGCGGCAGCAGCAGCGGCAGCAGCAGCGGCAGCAGCAGCGGCAGCAGCAGCTGCAGAGCTGCTGCCTCCTGACAGCCTGGGGCCTGCTGCAGGCACCGCTGCAAGCGGCAGCTGCACCAGCTCTATGCCGTGAGCGCCATATGCACCTCCGAACAGGCCAGGCAACTGGAGCAACAAAGGACTGCTCCCTGCTGCTGCCTTGCTGGCTGCTGCTGCTGCTGCTGCTACACCCTCACTGTCTGCTTCAGCACCTGCAAGGATGGCGCCACTGCTGCTGCTGATGCTAAGAAGCTGCAGCCAGGGCGGCAGCGTGAAAGGCCTGAATACAGGCAGGCGAAGCTGGGACGCCTTTGACAACATAGCAGACCAGATTTCAGCGAAAAAGGATGGGTCGAAGTCATCTTCTGGATTTACATCAGGCAGCAGCAGCTGCTGCACATCTGCACCGTTTGCACACGTGCTGCTGCGGCTGTCACTAGCGCACTGTGCTGCTACTTCAGCGTACGGTCTGGCCGTGTCGCAGTACCTTTCCAGGGTTTCAGTATACCCCATAAGAAATGCACCGCCGGCACCGGGAGCAATTACAGCAAAGCCTGCTGCCAGCAGCCCAGGTGATGTTGCTGCTGCTGTTGTTGCTGTGCGGACCGGTGCTGCTGTTGCTGCATTGCCTGCTGGGTACGGCAACAACTTCACGCGGCTGCTGTGTCCAAGCACTATGGAAGACAGTTGCCCTGTAATAGTCAAGTACACTGCTGCCTCACTCTGCAAACAACGAAGAAAAGTTGATAAGTTGCATCGACAAACTTCAGGCCGCAACAATCTGGTGGTGACAGCTGGCACAGCAGCAGAGCCTCTGCAACACAACACCGTTGAGGACTGCAGCTGCTTGCATCCCTGCAGACGGCGGGCGTACCTGGAAAGCAGGCTGGTCTGCTGCAGGCTGGCGCAGCTCAACAGAAAACATCTCGTGGCAGTGAGCGCTACCATTGAGAGTTCTGTAGTGCAGGGGCCTAGCCACGAGCCGTGGAGGCTCTGCATCGATGCGCAGAAGACTGCCTGCAGCAGCAGCAGCAGCACTGGTGTGAGAAGCAGCAGAACCACCATTTGAGCGCAAAAGACAACCTGGGACTGGCCAGATCTGCGGTTTCTCGCAATATCTCTGCATGCTATAATAATCATTCTGATAAGCCCTACCTTTCGGCATCGGCACCGCGCCTCACCCTCTGGGGAGGCGGAAATTGAACGACTATTATTCTCTCTACTGGTGTAAGGTAGACCACCCAGACCCTTACACCCCTACTAGGCAGCATGTGGGAATCACCCCAGATGGTGGACTGCATACCTAGTAGGGCTGGTATGTATATAGCCAGCAATCGACGGAGTCCTGCGGAGAGTCGCGAGGACAATGGCAGTATCCTTCCTTCGGCTTTCGCCGACCGTACCCCTGAATCCAGGGAAATCTCTGCATGCTGTAATGCTGCATGCATTTCGGTGCCAGTAGCCGCTGTAAGCTGCAACAGCGCAACATGCACGTGGGCGCTAGCGCTACAAAGAAATGTCTTTGATGTCTTTGATGTCTTTGATGTCTTTGATGTCTTTGATGTCTTTGATGTCTTTCATTCACCAGAGGGCTACCATGCAGTATGCACCGCATGGCCACATGTTGGAGTGCCACAGCCTGCAGCGCAGCAGATCCCTGAAAGGGTGAACCAGCGCCAGATAAAGGTTCTGGAAGCTGCTTGCGTGCCAGGCACTGGGCATCTGGAAGGCGCTGGAGAAGGTGCAGCACAGCTGCTGCCACAGTGCAGGGTCAGACGCTACTGCATGGGCTGCGCGACAGGTGCTGCTGAGGTTGATGATATCGTGTGGTTGATCGCTCAAGCGTCTTAGGATGCTGGTGGCCAGGATGTGGGGCAGTTCAATGAAGGGGCAGCCTACTTCGTTCATCATGATGTCGGTCATCTGATCATGCACACCGAAGGCCAGTGTTCCGTTGATTTGGTCTTCTCGCCGATTGCACCAGTTCCTGGCTGCGCAGCTGGCTATCATAGAACAGTCACATGCAGCAATAATCCTAACACCGGTCTCATTTGAGTGTGTATAATCTCAGCACCTGGGCCGCCCGACTGGTGCCTTCACCTGTTGGCAGAAGGCGTACAGAGATCTCCGAACACGTGCACTGCACGCTGCTGAAGACTACCGCTGTCTGCAGGCAGTGCAGAGACCAGCTGGCGCAGCAAGCGCACTACACAGCTGCGAGTGGCGGTACCGTACTGCAGGTTGAACCTCCAGTTGCAACGCGGGCTGCCTTGTATTCTAGGTATTACAGCATTACACCTAGATCCTATCCCTGCTGTAAATATGCGTACATGTTGTGACAAGTTACATGATAATGCACCTCAGTATGTGCAGCTCTGAACCGCCAGAGACACACATCATGTTTGTAAAGCCAGTCGCTAGCGTATAGCCTTGAAGGCTTGCAGGCGCACGGCTGATCCCAACACCACCAGCTACCAGGCCCAATATCAGCCCGACACTAATGGTGTTGGCTGTGCTACACAACAAGGCATATGCACCAACAAAGCGGCTGCAGCTGCAGCCACGGCTACTTTCTGCAAACTGATAGACAAGCAATGCTAGACCATAAATCATGGCATTCAAATGCGTGTTCGTTTGATCACGCCTACCATAACTGCATGCATGGCAGCGACTGGCAAGAAGGCCCAAGGGACGAACGCCAATGTCAGGCAAACAAGAAGGGCAGGGTCGCACAAAAAAAGACGTCAATGACACGACGAACAGCTGGTCATAACAGCCGGCCTGGTCACTAGTACATGGTACACATCTGACAGCAGTGCTGACTGGTACATCAAGTGTGCATCAGCCCACAACAACATGCGATCACATTGTTGCCAAGTTCACAAAGGGGAGCCTGACAAAAACACCTATCACCAACCTGCTGTGTTGAACACGCTTGAGAAGAACAATCACACCCTTTCTGTCAAAGCTGCGCTTGCCTAACTAACCACCTGCTGCTACTCTAAAAGCTGCCTGCCCACACCATCAGTTCTCACCCAGCAACCACCACCGCCCCAAGTTGGCATCTTGAGAAGGCGCTATGCTCAAAAGGTGGCACAACTACAGTCCATGCTGCCTACAAGAGTAAAAGAACCGGCACACATGTGCAGAACTTGGCCAACAGCCACACCCACGCTTGCCTACACTGGGCAGTCACTCATGTAGGCAGATGCATCACTGCCAGCATCGTCATCAAGTGCGCTGCCGCCTGCAGTGCTGCTCTGCCTGCCGCCACGCCTGCTGGGCCGGCTGCGCCGCGAGCGCTGCGACTGCTGCAGCTGCACCGGCTGCGCTGAATGCTCAGGCTCAGCTGCTGGTGAGTCGTCCAAACCAGCCGCACTTGCTGCTGCTGCAGTCATCAGAGCGAAGGGGTTGGGCCGCCTTCCTCCTGTCTGAGCATGCTGCTGCTGCACCCTATGTGCAGTTTGCTGCGCTGCCTCTGCAACTGCTGCTGCGGCTGCATCCTGCACTGGCAGCTGGGGCGCCGGCGCTGGTGCGGCTACTGGTGAGTCGTCCAAACCAGCTGCAGTTGCTGCTGCTGCAGTCATCAGAGCGAAGGGGTTGGGCCGCTTGCCACCTGTTTGCGCATGCTGCTGCTGCACCCTCTGTGCAGTCTGCTGCGCTGCCTCTGCGACTGCTGCTGCGGCTGCATCCTGCACTGGCAGTTGTGATGCTGCCGCCGATACTGCAGGGTCCACGCCATCAGCAGACTGACCATCACCTAGCTGCTCTGCCACTGCCTGCCAAATGCCAATGTACTGCCTGTGGCGAACAGGTGGCGCAGCGGGGGCTGTTGCGGAGCGCTGCATGTGTACCGCCTGCACCACATCAGCCGCCGCTGCTGCTGCTGCTGCTGCTGCAGGAGACATAGGCGGGCTCAGGCCCTCTTCTTCTGACAGTCGCTGAACAGCTGACTGCCACAAGTTGTAGTATGCAGAGTGCCTGCCTGGAGGCACAGGGGCCCCGTTGTTCGCTGCCACAGCTGCTGCCACTGCAAACGGCCCCGCACCTTGCGCCTTGCCAGGCATAGACGCACTGCGCACTGGCGGGCTCGCGCTGCCAGACGCTGCTGCTGCTACTGCATCACCATACACCACACCACCGGCTGCCGAGGCCGCAAACGGTGATGGCCGCACACCGCCCTGCCGGACGGTGCTGCTGCTGCTCCTGACCACAGCCCTAGCTGCTGCAGGTGGCCGGGGGGATGCTGCTGACGGCTCTGTGCGCCTGCCAGCACTGGGACTCACTAGCGATGCAGCAGGGTCTGCAATAGCACTGGCTATGTTGCTCCACAGAGCGTAGTACGGCTGGTGCCGTGCACCAGCTGCAGCCTCTGCTGGTGAGGTTGCAGCAATCTCGCCTGCCCTGGCAGCTGCAGCATGGCCTGTTGCCCTGCGCTGCTGCTGCTGCTGCTGCAGCATCGCGGCGTGCTGCTCTGACTCTGAGACAGACCGCAAGTTGTTCACATCCACATCCTCTTCATCTGCTGTCTGCTCCTCCTCCAGGCAGCCCCGCCACGTCTGCAGCTGCTGCAGCAACTGCTGCCGCTGCACCGCCATGTTACCACTGCCACTGCCCATCACATACGGGCCAGGTGACGAGGCTGTTTCCTGCAGTGACCTGGTGCTTGCCCTGGGCCCCCTGGCAGCCCCCGCAGCAGCACCCCTGGGTGGCCAGCCGCTGTTGTCAGGGTGGCTGGCGCCTTGTGACAGCTCCTCAGACTCTGTCAGCCACTGGTGCACTGAAAGGTACGTCTGCAGTGGCATGTTGCCAGGCGTGGCCCCAGCAGAGTTGGCACGCCCCATCTTGCTTGCTGCTGCTGCCGCTGCTGCGAGCTGCTGTGGCTGCTGCTGCTGCCCCGAGCCGCCAGCACTGAGCTGCTGACTTTGCCCTGCTGACCGAGCTGACCGTGACCCTGACAGCTGCTGTAAGTCAACAGCAACATGGCCACCTGGCGGCAGCGGCAGTGGGCAGCCGCCGCCTCTGCTCCAGCTGCTCTCAGCCGACACTACACCCACAGCCCCACTGCCACTAGCTGCAGCTGCTATGCCGCCTGGTGAACCAGCGCCCGGCTGGTGTGGTGGCCTGCCAGACAGCATGCCTGCCTTTCGCAGTGCCCCCAGTGCGCCAATGTCTATGCTTGCTGACGTGGCAACTGATGCTGCCGCTGCTGCCGCCGCTGCTGCCGCCGCTGCTGCCGCCGCCGCTGCTGCTGCAGCTGAACTTGAGCTTGGCCCGCTGTTGCTGGCCATGATACCGCCGCCTGCTGCGTTGGTGATCGGCAAGCTGCCTGCTGCCAGGCCCCTGCTGGACGCCCTGCCAGCCTGCGAGACAACTGGGCTGCGCAGCCCTGGCCCCTGCTTCTGATCCTGGTTGTGCTGCCCGGCAGCATCATCTGTGCTGCTGGCCTGCGGCTGCAACTCATCTGGCACAGCCACCTCCATGGTGTGTGCTTGTTCCTCACCCTGAACCCCAGCCTCACCACTGCCTGCCTTGCCTGCTCCCTTGCCCACAAACATCATGCGCCAAGTCGCCAACCTGGCGCCTGTGCTGCTGCTGCCAGTCACAAGCTTGGACCCATCTGCAGCTTGCTCAGCTGACACGGCTTTCCCGCCACTGCCGCCTGCTGCACTGCCGGATGCTGCGCCAGCTGTCATGTTGAGGTGCAGCAGCTTCGTGGCTGACGCGTACAAGTCGGTGCTGCTGATCTTGCCGTCGTTGTCAGCATCCAGCACTTTGCGCAGCCAGCTGCTGCCGCGCAGGCCCGCGACAAGCGACAGCAGGAAGGCCAGGGCCACTGACAGCGCCACAAAGATGATGAGCGCGGTGAAGGTGGTGGCAGCACCAACCAGGGCAGTCTGCAGGCAGGACGTAGCAGAGCACACGAGTGAGCATTGTCAAAGATGGCCCACTAACACACTGACGGAACTCCGTGCAAAGACAATAGGATGCAATTCATCGCGAGAGGGTGGCGCTGCAAGGATAGCTAGCCCAACATGCAACGCCTTCACTGCCAGCTGTCCGCACGGTGCCAGCGCCACATCACACTCCCACAAGCCATGCGTTGTCGCCTTTACCTGTGTGAAGGCAGCTGCCAGGTACACCACTGCCTGCAGAGCTCCGATTGCCACCAGCTGCAGCGCCAGCAGTGCCCGCGTTGACTTTGCACGCGCAAACCACTCCAGCAGCAGCACCAGCGCCAGCAGGCCCCACAGCACGTACAGCTGGACTGCAGGGGCACTGCCAGACGCCAGCACCATCACCACACACAGCAGCAGCTTGCGAACCTCCACAAGCACAGGCCACAGGTACAGCTTGGGCCGTGTGAAGCCGCTGTAGATGCCCAGCAGCTGGTGGCACAGCTTGATGGTCTTGCGCACCAGGTAGCGCCGCCGTGTTGCTGGGTGCTGCTGCTGCTCACGGATGCGGAAGCGGCTGTCCCACAGCATGCTGGCCAGCAGCAGCGGCCACGCCAGCACCACCACCAGCACCACTGGCAGGCCAAAGCCCAGCATCAGCTGCAGGTGCTGCCCCTCGTAGCACTTGACCTCGGGGTCCAGCGACCAGTAGGACCCTGGCGCTGACACCACCTCGCCGGGGCCAACGCGCGGGCTGTCAATGTACGTGCAGCTGAAGGCGTTCAGCGCTGACATGGTGATCAGCGGGTAGAACAGTCCCGTGCCAACTACCAGCGCTAGGATGGGCGTGCGCTGCATCTTGCCCATGACAAGGCCTGCAATCCATACGCCAGCTGACGTGCCAAGATAAAACAGTGGCAGCGCTGCTGTCACTAGCAGGGCTACAATGGAGCGAGCGTATGCTAGCTGGGCTGGCAGCAGACACTCCACTGGCACCCATCTGCTGGTGCCAAGAGGCACAAATGTGAAGCCTGTCATGAACGTCTGCAAGCTGCGCGGCCAGCTGAAGCTAGCGACACTGCAGCTGATGATTGACAGCATCTGCAGGTAGTCCAGGAACACGCTGACATGAGCGTGCAGCGGCGCGGATGTGCCAACGCCAGCAGCAGCAGCTGCTGCGGCCTCTGAGCTAGCAAGCACCATGCCGTTGGCACCGATGCTGCCGCCCTTCTCCCCAGCGCCACCAGCCATGCGTGCTGACAGGCTGGCTGCTGCTGCCGAAGACGGCGGCAGCGAGCCTGCTGTTGCTGCTGCTGTCGCTGGGTTGAGGGTGACTGCCTGAGCCCATGCCTTCGCTGCGCGCCATGTGAGCCAGGTCAGCGCAGCCCACAGCACGAGATCGTACAGGCGTGCTGCTATGTACATGCCAAGCACGGCGCGCCTGTCGCCACATGCCACACATGCACCGGCCACTCTGCCGTGTGACACTCGGTTGGCTGCAATCGCTGCAGGCTCTTGCACACAGTTGGCGCACAGCGTGCCTGTGTACCCAGCTGCACACTGCTCCTGCATGTACTCCCCAACTGCTGCTGCCGCTGCATCTTTGGGCTTGCCCAAGATGAGACCTGCCCCAAAGTTGCTGGCCTGCCAGCTTTCAAGCTGCTGCCTGCGCACATTGTCACGCGCGCAAGCCAGCGGGTTGCTGCATGCATGAATCTGCGCGCTGCGCGGGTTGGAATGCCAGAAGCCGCTGACCGGCACTACCACTGTGCCATTGCATGTTGCGCCTGCGGGGCACAGCGCGCAGCGGGGCTCCTCTGGATCGAAGCTGTAGGTGCCTGCTGGGCACAGCTGGCAGCTGCCTGGCAGCTGCATGTAGCCCGCACTGCAGCTGGTGAGCGACACTGGTACTGACGCCGGCAGCAAGCTTGGATCGCTGGCCTTCAAATACAGCGTGGTGTTGGTGCCAGGTGGCCCTGATAGCCTCAGCCCTGACAGGATGAGGCTGCCGTTGCTGGCACTGAGCTGCTGCAGGCCTGACAGAATGACGCCCTTCGCATCTGCCTCGCTGTCACCATCTGTGCTGACACCAGGCGATGCGCCCACTGCTGCAATGCTGGTGGTGCTGCCGCTGAGGCTGCTGCTAATGCCTGGCAGCGCTGCTGCACCTGCTAGGCTGCTGCTGGCGCTGGGGTTCTGCAGCGTGGCGCGTACGCGGATGTAATCGGTAGCTCCAGACGTCACCACACCTCCAAACACATCCACCACCTGGATCTGAACCTGCACCTGTCCTCCGGTTGCAACCCTGACAGGGTTTGGCCCGTTGAGGTCACCGCTGCTGTCCCACACACGCAGCCCTGCAGGCCTGCTGGTCACCACAGGGCCATACGCTTTGGCGCCAATCGCAGTGTTATCCTCGAATGTGCCGCACTGCGATGTGCCTTGCAGGATGAGGCCGCTGGCAGGCGCACGTGACTCCTCGCCTGCTGCTGCTGTGGCTACTGCGGCTTCCACAGCTGCTGCGGCCTCATTTGCTGCAGCTGCCTCGTCAATTTCCATCAGCCTCCTCCTGCCGCTGCTGTCGCTGCTGCGGCTGGCTGGCTTGCTGCTGCCAGCGGCAACACTCGCTTTGCCGCCCTCTGTTGCAGCAGCAACAGAGCCCAGGCCAGAGGTAACGGAAGCTTTCACACCTGCAGCTGCTTGCGGCACTGTCATGCCAGTAGCAGCCAATGCTGCAGCTGCTACGGCTGCCTGCGCTGTCATGGCATCCTTGGCATGCTTGCTATTGCTGGCAATGCTGCTGGCAGCAGCCTTGACAGCATCCCTGGGACGGGGCACAGGACAAGCCGCAGGGTTCTGCACCGGGTCGCAGGTCATGGTGTAGGGATTGAACCTGGGGTTTGGCGCCACTCCAAAGCTGCCAGTCTCACTGTTGATGCCGCTGCTGCCAGCTGGCTGCCGCTGCTGTGTGGCCAGCGCTGCTGACAATGCAGCGTAGAGCTCAAAATCTGGAGTATCACTGCTGCGCTGCGGCTGCGGCTGTACGCGGCCACCCTCTGGCGTCCAGTACCGCGCCAGCTGTGTTGCATCCACAGCTCCGGCTGCCAGAAGATCGAGCAATTTGACACTGCCGGCCTTCTGCCACTCCCCAACAACTTTTGCGGCTACCCCAGCCTTCTGAGCTGCAGCAGTGATCAAGCTGGTCACAGGCACAGCCAAGCTGCTGGCGTCTGCTGCTGTAGCTGCACTGTCTTGCAGTGCCGCATCCGCTGCTGCAGCTGTTGCTGCTGAATATACAAACACTGTAGTGCTGGCAGTTAGTCCATTGCCAACCCCAAACGTGTAGGTGGACTCCTTGGGCGGCTTCAGCACTTTGAGCCCCTCCGTTGCATCCCCAAGCTTTGGGCTCAGCGTGCCCATGTCATTGGGAACAGCTGCCGGCACGCCTTGCTGCCGGGTGCTGCCACGGCCATTCTCCGGCAGCAGCTGGGCTGCTGCTGCTGCTTGTGCAGAGCGCTGCTGGAAAGCTGCCTGTGAGCTGCTGCCAGCGGCACCCAGCTGCTGCTGAGATGCTGCAGCAGCTTCTGGCACCGATGCAATGCCAAACATGCCTGGGTCAGCTGCTGTGGCTGTGGGGTCAAAGCCTTCGAAGCTGGCGAGGGTGCCGTCGTCATAGTCGCCTGATGCGGCATCTGGCATACTGAAGCTGGCGCCGCTAGCAACACTGCTGGGATCAAAAGCTGGCATTTCTGCAAACGTGCCATCTTCCGCTGCAGCAGTTGCAGCCCCAGCAGAAGGGTCATAGCCTTCCGTCCCTGCAGCACCACTGCCGCTGCCAGCAAAAGGATCGAAGCCTTCTGTGGCTGCAGCTGCGTCTGCTTCATCGCTGCTAGCTGTAGCTGTCGGGTCAAAGCCCTCCGTTGCTGCAGCTGCCGGGTTGAAGCCTTCACTGGCTGCCGCACTTGGATCAAAGCCTTCTACTGCTGCAGCTGTTGGATCAAAGCCTTCTACTGCTGCAGCTGTTGGGTCAAAGCCTTGGGTGCCTGCAGCTGTGGGGTCGAAGCCTTCCGTGCTCGCCAAGCCTGCTTCTGCCACTTCAACATCCCCGCTGCTGCCTGTGCTAGCAGTCGCTGCATCAGGGTTGAAGCCAGCGGTGGTGCTGCCTGCGGCTGCTGCGTCTGCGCTGCCAGCTCCACTTTCCACTGACACAGCACTGCTGCTGCTGCTGGGCATCTCCTCATCTGACACGCGCATGCCTGACACGTCATGTGCCGTGGCAGCAGTGGTGCCAGCCATGGGTGCCTGTCCCTTGGTTGACTTGCGGTTTCTGCCCTTGGTGACGGTGGTGAAGCTGACTGTGGTGGCTGTGGCTTCCGCTGTTGCTGTGGGGTCAAAGCTGACAGTCTCTGTTACTGTGCCCTCGTCATCATCGCCGCCAGGCACAAACGTGCTGCTGCTGCCATCTTCTCCCTCTGAGGTAGTAAAGCTGTCGCTGCCGCCGCTGTTGCTGTCAGCTGTGCTGCCTGCTGCGGGTGCAGCAGGTGCAGCAGCGGTGCTATTGCTGCTGCTGCTGCTGCCAAAGTCTGCAGCAGCTAGGATGGTGGCTAATGCTGGGAAGCTGGTGCCTGCAGCAAACCCAAGTGCCTGGCTGGTGTTATAGTCTTCACCACACAGCACCTGATCAGGTGACACTGCAGTGGTGAAGTACAGTGCGCCGCCACCGCCCTGCACTGCCGTGTTGTTGGTGAACGTTGCGCCAACAAGCCCCAGTGCGCAGCGCTCGGGATCACCGCACACGCCCAGCGCCATCGCACCGCCGTTGCGCGCTTGGTTCCTGCTGATGGTGCTGCCATTGACCAGCACCTGCCCTTGTACATCTACGCACAAGCCGCCGCCAGTGCCAGGCACTCTGCAGCTCAGGTGCGGCTCCGGCGTAGGGCTCAGGCTGGACCCTACCCCGCCCCACACGCCGCCCAGCAGTGCGCGGTTGGAGCTGACGCTGCTGTTCTGCAAGCTGACATACCCTGGCACGCCTAAGACGCAGACGCCACCGCCAGATCCTGCCACATTGCCTTCTACAGTTGCACCATCCAGCATGAACTTGCCACACGAGTCGATGGCGACGCCACCACCGCAGCCACCTGGCGCTGCATTGCCCCATACGTCTACACCCTGCAGCGCTGCCCAGCTGCAGCCTTCAAGTAGCATGCCGCCGCCAGCTGCCGTCAACCCCCTGCTGGTGCTGAATGCTTCGCTGGACCCCAGGCCAGCTGCTGACATGGCGCCGTCCTCGCTGCTGCTGTAGTCGATCGCAGCAGCAGCGCCAGCTGCATTGCCTGATAGCTCCCCACCAACAACGAGCAGGCCTAGCGGCCCGGTCAGCAGCAGACCGCCGCCTGCTTCACCCGCTGCTGTGTTGTTGACCAGCTGCACGTCAACTAGCGCCAGCTCGCTGACAAGGTCCAGGCCGACAATGCCCAGCCCGCCGCCGCGCACGCCAGCCCAGTTGGCCGCAACGACGCACCCAGTCAACGAAGATCCGTGTGCTGGGTTGACCAGCTTCAAGCCCCCAGCCTCCTCCATTGCTGTGTTCTTGCTGATGCTGCTGCGGTTGAGGCGCACGCCTGCACGGTCCCAGTAGCCGCCGCCACCAACCCTGTCTGCTGTGTTGCGCTCGAGCCGCAAGCCGCTGCCTAGCACGCTGCTACCACGCGCATACATGCCGCCGCCAATCCCACGCAGCACTGCCTGTCCTGCAAAGTCTGCGGTTGGAGCGAGTTGTGCGGGCGCTGCACCTGCACCTGCACCTGCTTGCTCTGCTGAGCCTGCTGCTGCGCTGGGTGTGAGCGCCTTGTTCCACGACACTGCTACAGGGCCTGTCACGCTGAGGCTGGTGTTATCTATAGCGATGCCGCCGCCAACCGCTGCTGCGTTGCCTGCCACTGCTGTGCCATTGAACAAGGTGAGGCTGCTGCCGCTAGAAGCTGCAATGCAGCCGCCAACTGTGGCTGTGCTGTTGAGCAGGCTGCTGCCGCTGATGCTGAGGCTGCTGTTGGACAAGGAAACTGAGCCGCCAGCGAGCGCCTGCAGGACAGCAGCACACAACACAGCAGGCAGGGTGAGGAAGCAAGGGGCATCAAACCTTTGCATGTAGTTTGGTGGTGCGGCAACTGCCAGACCAGCTGCAACCAAGCACATGGTTGGGGTCCCTGCCCATCCTGCAGCACATACTATGCACAGATGGCACAAGCATGTATTGAAGCTGCTTTCAGCCACTGCAGCATAGTCTGCAGTGGGTTTGTTCTATGCACCCACCTGGTTGGCTGCAAACAGGCTGCCCTTGACGACCGCACTGCTGACACCCTCCAGCAGCAGGCCACCGCCAGCTGCCTTGAGCGCGCTGCAGCCAGTGAAGCTGCACCCCACTACGGATACATTGCCAGCTGACTGCGCATGGAGGCCACCGCCACCTTCTGTAGCAGCAACACAGCCCAGGAAGTGGCTGCCACGCAGCGCGACACTGCCGTAGCCAACCCACACGCAGCCAGCGCCTTGTGATGCTGAGTCGTATGACACGTCGCACCCCGTCATGCTGCAGGCGCTGTAGTGGCAGTACAAGCTGCCACCATGCTGCTGCGCGTCGTTATGTGACAGCGTCACATTGACCAGGTTTGTGGGACTGCGCAGCACGTACATTGCTGCACCGCTGCCGCTGACGCTGCTGTTGCTGATGCTGCCGCCAGTCATCGCCAAGCTGCTGTTGGTGACGTACACCGCGCCTCCCCATGTTGCTGTGTTGCTGTCCATGGTGCAGTCGGTCACGTTGAGGGTGCTGCTCTGGCAGTACACGCCGCCACCGGCTGCATCACTGCCGTATGCGCTGTTGCCGCTCAGCCGGCTGCCCTGCACCGCCAGCGTGCTGTTGGCCATTGACACTGCACCGCCCAAGGCCCCTGCGCTGTTGTCCTCTAAGCTGCTGCTGTAGATTGTAGCTGCAAGGTTCCAGCCAAACAGCGCACCACCGTTGGCACCGCACTGGTTGTTGCGGAAGGTGCTGCCTTTGACTGACCAGCTGCAACCGCCTGCACAGTAGAGCGCTCCACCATCGCGTGTGGCGCTGTTGCTGCTGAACGTACATGCGTTGGCTGTTAGGTCTGCATCGCGTGCATACAGCACGCCAGCGGCAAGCTTTGCCTTGTTGCTGGTGAATGTGCTGCTCTCAAGCTTCACCACTGCTGCGTCTTTGGCGGACAGCACCCCACCCAGCACCTCCGCTGCGTTTTCTGCAAAGGTGCTGCCCTGCAGCACCACACGCACGCCTGGCCCCACTGCATACACCACGCCGCCGCTGCTGCTGGCACTGTTGTTGGTCATGCTGCTGCGGCCACGCAGCACCACATTGGCTGCTTGCCCAGCATACAGCACGCCACCATACCGTGCTGAGTTGCTGCTGCCTGTGCTGGTGCTCAGTACAACGTGGCTGCCGTTGGTTGCGAGCGCGCCGCCATGCAGCGCAGCACTGTTGCGCCGCAACCGCACACCATCCAGCACGCCATCCACGTCCCTCCAGCAGGCTGGCGCATTGCCGGTGATGCTTGCATCTGCTCGGCCCTGCAGCGACAGCGCGCCGCCCACCTGGCCTGCGCTGTTGCTGGTGAAGCTGCTGTCTGTTACTAGCAGCTGGCTGGACGCTGCTGCTACTGCACCGCCAGGGCCCAAGCCAGCGCTGTTGCTGCTGAAGACGCAATCGTCCAGCCAGAGCTGCGAGCGCATTGCTGCTACAGCTGCACCACCGCTAGTACTTTTGCTGTCGCCGTTGCTGCTGAAGGTGCAGCTGCGCAGCATTGCCCGCTTTGCGCCAACCAGCTGCACTGCGGAGCTGGTGCAGCCTGAGACCTGAAGCCCCAACAGCCTGAACCCTGGTGCCCTGCAAGAGCAAGCAGGAAGTCAAAGACACCACATGCGTCAGCAGTTGCATTCAACGACGCAGCGCTCATTCACTGCACTGATGACACACGCATGTACACACCTGAGCATGATCTCTGCTCCAAGATGGAGCAGTGTCTGCCACGACTGCTGATGCAAGGATATTGAGGCAGCTGCACTAGCTAGGCGTACATCCAGCCCCAGAATAAGCAAGCTCAGCGCCACAGTAATTCACCTGATTTGCAGCAACGAGCCTGCTTTTGTACAATCCACTGCCAGCTGCACGGACCCATCAGTACTGCTTTCGCTTCTGCTGCCTGTACTGCTGCTGCTGCTCAAAAACTCTGCTGCAGCAGTGATAGTGATGTCAGGCTTGCTGATCTGTACAGTCCGGCCAGCAGGCAGAGGTGACTGCTTGGCTTTGATTATAAACGTTATGGGTCCTGTTGCGTTGTCTATGTGCTGCTGAAGCTCTTCAAATGTTGTCAGGCTGACTGTTACCGATGGTGCTGTTGCTCCAGTGCTGCTGGCCCCCTCTTGCCACGGCCGTTCCAGGCAGGCATCTCGTGCCTGCAGTCAATCACTTGGAATGAGGCTGGGACTAAATGTAGGCCACGGACAGTGCTGGGCTGCAGTTTCGACCAGGCAGTAGCAGTAGTCCCAACACTCACCTGACTGGGCTGCAGGCAACCGATCAGTGGCAGCAGCAGCAAGACTCGTATTCGACAGATTAACAACGTTCTGCGCCTGACCATGATGCCCTGCTGCTGTCGCCACCAGACTCAGTGGCAGGCATGCAGCTGCCTGGTGGGTCGCGCCAGAGCATAACCGCAGGCAGCCTGCACTCACAATGCATTACAGCGGTTCAGAAGCAGCTTGTGCGCAGGTATGATGGGCCTGCTGCAGCGTGCACGCGGTGATACACATGCTCGTGGTCTGTGGAGTACAGCTGGGCTAAGCTACCGATGTGAAAAGCGTGCAATCTGCTAAGAACCAGTAAGCAACATTCACTGCTTGCTGTAGTGAGCGTCACTGCCTACACTACTGACACACCGAGCCATGCAGTGCACGGCGACGCATCATCCAGAGGCTGCAGCTTTGCGTTGTGCTTACCTTGATTGTTTTATATACCGGGAGGCTGGTTCGGTTGGGCTTCTGCCCAGCTCCCATCGCTTGTGTCGCCAGTAGAGGCCTCTGGCCCTAGTAGCTGCGTTCTGAATCTAATTCAAAGTGTTTTAAACCAGCAGTTGGACAAGTTGGCTGCAACGATGCAAGGTGTACACGTTGGAACGGCAGGTGATGGGTGTTGCAAACAGTATGGGATGTGAGCTCTTTGTTCTGATTCACCATCACTTGTCACGTCCGATTGTAGCAATGGCGTATCTTGCAAGCTCCGCAGGGCTTGCATGTCATCTCGATAACCAGGTGCCCCAGACCTCAAGCAATTGCTCCGCCTTCCGCCTGCGTGAGCCCGCAAGCCAGCAGTATCATCAAGTTCACTGGTTCCCTCCTAAATGCTGCTGCGATCCGCGAACGCACGTATAGCGCGCAGTCGGGAAGCCCTTCTCTCAGCTGCCTGTCTCTTCCACTCGCAGCACCCCCACCGCACCCACCGGCAGCATACGCTACATTACTAATATATCGATGCGTGGGAGCCTCGTCATCTGAACGGAAGCGATGGGCGCATCATTTGCACGCAGGCAGTACAGTACGTCCAAGTCTGTTGCTGTACAGTTGCTGCTACTACACATTCACACTTGCTGCAACCACTGCACTACCAGGCGCAAGACCTCAAATCACCAGGCGTCCCTGAAACAAAAGCCAAAGTATCGCCGCTTGACATAGGTTGGAACCTCAGCTGGTAGGCTTCACAAGCAGCAGGCCGCACAACCGTTGTGCAAAGTTTGCCTGCGCTCTTTACGTGCCCCTGGGCTTCTTGCTTGGTTGAAAGTCGTCCTCACTGCTGCCGTCGTCGTCAGAATCACGTAATTCATCAGCAAACTCGTCTTCGCCATCAGCGACGTGTGTTTGCTGCTGCTGCCGCCGCTGCTGCTGTTTGGATGGCTGCGCCCTGCTTGCGCCTTGCTGCTGACCTTGGACAGGCCGCGGCATAGACAGCCAGCTTGGTGGATTAGCGGTAAGCCTGCGCAGAGAAGGCACATCAGAATTACTCAGAAATGCTGCTTGCAAGAGACATCACAGCAATACAGATACATGCACATGGCCACAAGCATCATATGCGTGGAATCGCAAGCTTGTGTGCCTGTCCTGCAAGCCACGCATGATAGACAGCCAGCAGTAACAAGCCGTATCAGCTATCAGGCCTGGTCCAGAGCGTACATGCCAAGCATGAATGAAACCTGCAAGCTGGTGTGGCAAGCTCACCTCTGCTTGCCCTGTCCAGCAGCAAGTGCCTCGCCAGCTGCTGTGACCACCAGGTAGGTGTTGGTTGCATACGCAGTGAAGCCAAACTCCAGCCCCAGCAGCCCACGCACCAGCAGCTGCTCTACAACCCATTCATACTCTGTACGATTGCTGCTGCCACTGCTGCGAGTGCTGCTGCTGCTGCCCGCTGCTGCAGCTGCCTTCTTGGCAACTTTAGGCATGTCATCTAGCAGCTGATTCAGTGTGGCACGCTTCTCGCCCTTCCGGTCCTGCAGACATTGCAGCAAGACCTCAGGGTGAAGTTTGAATGTGTTTGAGCATGCAGTGTCGGGACATGGAGTCACCTTGTTCTGCTCTGCACTTCTGAGATGGCCATGTTCTCATCATCATCATGTTACCCATTAAGCCATAGCTGAGATGGCCATGTTCTCTGTGTCCAGCAGCGCGCACAGCCAGTACATGCCCAAGTGAGCGGAGTGCGCATGCCACCATCACCTGCCATCTATCTGGCGGTTCACCTTGAGTGTGGTAATGGCACACAGCGCAGCAGCGGTGATATCTTGTTGCTGCTGCTGTGCTGCTCTAGGGCTGCCTCCATCAGCACCTGCGGCTGCTGCCGCTGCTGAAGCAGCACACAGGTCGCACTTGTTGCCGCATGCAGGTGGCGGTTCACTGAAGTGTGCTGCCAGTGCTGCCCGTCTGCAGCCGCTTGCTGCTGCTGCGTACCCAGTCACAGCCATGAGGTTCCGCTGCAGTTGCACCACAACCACAAACAGGTAGGTGATCCATGCTTGATACAGGATGTCAAGCAACAACAATCATCTTCAGGAGAGCAGCAGTAACTATTTCAAGTTGGGGCTGCTTATCACGCCAATGTCACGCTGCGCAGCACACACTTGCAATAGCACCACACCAGGACGTGTTCCAACGCACAGCTGTTCCTGCAGGCCGCTGCATGCTAGGCGCCAGGACTCTCCCCACCTGCCACGTTGGCTCCATGCAGACCACAGAAGCCTGCCGCAGCACATCTGACAGCCTGCACCAGCAGCACAAGCAAATCAGTCAGTGATGTCAGCCTTCTACCGGTGCATCAAGTGTTTGTATGGCACACTACAATTGCTGCAGTTTGCTGCTGCGTATAACATTACCCCGGCACACTCATGGCAGCAGGAAAGCATGAGCCCGCACAGCATGCACTTTGTTGCCCAGATTGCGCAGGCAGGCCGGACGAGGAGGGCTTGTGGTGCTTTGGCTGACAAGTGGTGGATGCTGTAAGCTCACGCACAGCACTGTCTGCACACCTGTAGCACAGCACACAGCGTGCGGGCTGCCCGTCCCGCCCCGCGCGCCCGCTCTCCTGGTAGTAGTTCTCCAGGCTCTTGGACAGGCACGCATGCAGCACCCAGCGCACATCTGGCTTGTTGATGCCCATGCCGAATGCAACAGTGGCAACCATAACCTGCGGCGCAGACACGCAAGGATACAAATTCAGCACTGCCCAGCCCAGTAGTACGTAGCGCGTGACAAGCAGCAATGAGGCATGACACCACGCCACCAATGGCAAACGAGCAAGTAGACCCCTGTGTTCACAGTGATTGCTTGGGTTTGTCATTATCCATGCATGCCATGCCATACCACGTTATGCACACAAGCCCAGGTGAGCAGACAATCAAGGTGCACAGCAGGCATTACGCACAGCATGATGCTGCTGTCAGCTTTGCTATTGTCAGGCAGCACACCTGCACATCGCCGCTGCTCCAGCTGCTGTGTGCGGCCTGGCGTGCTGCTGTCTCCATGTCGGCATGGTAGTGCGCTGCTGCCAAGCCTGCCGCAACCAGCTGGCTGGCAAGCACCTCGCAGTCTTTCCTGCAAGAGCAACAATAGCACAGCAGCAAAGTTCAACTGTACTTCAGCTGTCAGCAAGCACCTGACAATACCAGCTGGCTGCTGCCAAGCCTGCCCAATCAGCTGGCTGGCAAGCACCTCGAGCCTTTCCTGCAAGAGCAACAATAGCACAGCAGCAAAGCTCAACTGTACTTCAGCTGTCAGCAAGCGCCTGACAAAACTAGCGTGCTGCGGCCAAGCCTGCCTAATCAGCTGGCTGGCAAGCACCTCGCAGTCTTTCCTGCAGGCAACGATGGCACAGCAGCACAACTCAGCCAGTATGTCAGCTGTCAGCGTCTGCCAATGGTACTGCGCTGCAACACCAGCTGGCTAGCAAGCGTCCAGCCTCTCCTGCAAGCAGTGCAGTACCAGACTGTGCAGCACAGCAACATGCCTGCCACCAGCCACCATCCCATTGACGTGCCTGCAAACACTGCAGGACAATATGCTGTAAAACACATGACAACTTTCAACAACACACGAGTCGCAGGTTGCTTGTCAACACGCTATAGCAGACCCAGTGCAGTTCAGCAAGCGTACATGTCATACATGTGCCAGCTCTGACAGCACAGTACCCCGCAGCCTTGCTCACTATCACGATTAACTTATAACGTATGTCCTGGCTGTTTGCAACATAAGGCGCAACTGGCGTACAAGCGCTGCAGGAAGTACACATGCTTACCTTGTAAGGCAGTACACAATGCCTGATTGCCCGCGGCCATGCTCTGCGATCCAGTCGCAGATGTCTTGTGCTGCAGCGTCTGCACTGGCAGGTTTGTGGCGCACCTCATACTGCAGGTTGGGCCGGTGTATGCTGGCCGTGAACTGCTCAGCCCCGTCAATGCGTAGGATGGACTTGATGTCCCTGCAAACCTGGGGCAGCAGTTGAGTTTCAGCAAAATGGAAGCTGTTGTGGAATTATCAAAGTGCACATTAGTTCAACGTTTTGTCAGCTTGCCACAAGCATGATGTGCGGCCACTGCTGACTGACATGGCGGGCCCGTGAGGCACATCAGCAGGTGCCACGGCGCCACGGCTCAACACACCTGGCACAAGGCAGGTAACGCATGCTCGCGAGCGTGTGCGTGATCGCATGCACACAAAATGAGCACCGATGAGCCTCTGCCATCAGAGGAGTGCTAGTCACACACCCCGCTGGCTTAGCTGGCATGGCGCACGCACCTGCATGGTGGCTGTTGCTGTAAGGGCGATGATGGGGGTGTCGGGGAACTGCTGCTTCAGCACACCAAGCTTCTTGTAGTCTGCACCGCAACACACACACAGGACAGTCAGCACCCACCAGCTGCAAGGCCAGCGGCAAACACCACACAAGGGGCACCACAGCAGATCAGGCCTGCCTACAACTGCTTGTTGCAAATCAGCCCTGCCAGTTGCCTGATAGGCGTGCTGGCAGGTGGCTGGGTAGAGGCACATGGCTGCTGTGCCGGCCAATGGTCCGGCAGCAACACAATTCCAGTATGCCCCAACAGCACCGCAGCAGCAACCAATGGCAGGCCAAGCGCAGGCTGGCATACCTGCCAGTGTTACAAGCCTGGCTGGCACAGCAGTGTTCTCACCAGGCCTGAAGTCATTGCCCCAAGTGCTGCAGCAGTGCGCCTCATCAATGGCGATGCGTGTCAGCCGGCCAGCCTGCGATTGAGCGCCACCAGCATGCACATGTCCTCACGCTTACATGTGGACGCACGTAACATGCACATCAGGGAGGGTGCATTCAGCACAGCGAGGCAGAGCATTTGCACACATGGCAGCATGGCTGTAGCGGTTGGGTAGGGGTTAGACAATGGCCTCCTCAGCTTGCAGGAAAGCATGTGAAATAGCAATGACTGTTTTTAAAGTGACTGCCACCGCCATTGAAACTAGCCTAGCCTTCACAGCAAACAGCAGAAGGTCGCCACCAGGCCTGCCAACAGACAAAGACAGTCTGCTAAGCAGCCCCACTTGGTGCAGCTTCTCCAGCTTTGCCATGAGCCGCTTCGATGCCACAATCTTCTCAGGCGTCACATACAGCAGCATCGGCTCGCTGCCAGCTGCAGTGCCACCAGCAGCTGCTGCTGCAGCAGCAGCCCCAGCTGAGCTGCTGTTGCCTTTGGCCTTGCCTGCTGCAGCTTTGCTGCCGCTGGGTGCTGCTGCTGCTGCTGTGAGTGCTGCCATGACGTGTGCAGCCTCCTCCTTTGAAGTGAGGCTGGTCAGCGCGTACGCCTGCACACGCCCCGCCAGCCCCATCACCTGCAGCGAGAACACCCACATGCAATCAGGCACCCAGGCACCGTGCATGCGTTTCACATGCACCATTCCCTCAACCAAATGTCCCACGGGTGATCCCTGTGCAACAGTGACGCAGCCAACAGCAGTGTCTGCAAGCTGTGTTGTTATGCACCACTGGCCTAAGCGCAGCAGTTGGATGCACGTCAGGAAGCAGGGCACATGCTGTTTAAGCAGGAACAACAACCAAATCCAGTCTTCGAGCAGCAGGTGGCAGGTGTCTGGTCAACCATGCAGGGGTCTGGTCGCACCTGGTCAACGATCAGGCTGAGCAGCGGCGACACCACCAGGGTGACACCTCCACTGATGAGTGCAGGCAGCTGATAGCACAGCGACTTGCCACCTCCGCTGGGCAGCAGCAGCAGCACGTCACGCCCATGCAGCGTGGCATTGGTGACCTCCCGTTGCAGTGGCCTGTTATTTAGTGTAAATGAGCAGTAGCATCAGCATACGGGGTGAGTGCGTATGTGCTGTGGCTGAAATGTTGCTGCAGAGCTGTGGCAGCAGCATGCGTGCATGTTGCCAGAGGAGACACTGCAACGCGCAACACCCTACTGCTCAACCACAGGCTCCCAACCCCATGGCGTAAGCCACTCAGGTACTGCTGGTATGCGTACCTAAACACCTGCAGGCCAAAGACGGCCTGCAGTGCTTGCTGCAGCTGCTTGCTCCACGCAAACTGCGTGCTGGCCCAATCGGCCCTGGGTGCTCGCTTCTCTGTGCTGATGCGCAGCTGCAACTGCTCCTTGAGCTGCCGCAGCTGCTGCTGCCTGCTACGCAGGGCTGCCATCTCTTCCTCTAGCTGCAAGTGACAGCAGCATCAGATGTTGGAGCACCCGGCTTGCAGGACATAACATGCTATGTGTGGCGACTGAGCATGCCCAGTTACCTCCTGCAACTCTGCCTCAACTGACAGCAGCTCCACCTCCAGTGCCTCCACATCAACAGCGTCAGCCGGC
This sequence comes from Tetradesmus lagerheimii, assembly GCA_902809745.2. Classification (NCBI taxonomy): domain Eukaryota; kingdom Viridiplantae; phylum Chlorophyta; class Chlorophyceae; order Sphaeropleales; family Scenedesmaceae; genus Tetradesmus; species Tetradesmus lagerheimii. The sequence goes on from CADDIJ020000646.1 coordinate 54,839, forward strand.
TGATCCTCCTCTGTGAGATCAATTGCGTCCATGGCAAACAGAACAGCAGAGGCAGCAACGCAGTGGCACGGTTACACTGGGTTGGAATTACTTGTTGCAGCTGTAGAGTGGCAGACGTCACGTGACATGCAAAGGGATAGTCGCCAGGATCGTCAAATGAAAGGCCTGACACTGGAGCTGCAGGTTTGCAGTGCTGTGTCAGCACAACCCTGCATACGAACCCTTCAGTGACATAACTTTGTAGCGCTGTAACGTCCACCATGACAAGTGTTCTCTTGTGTGTCCACATCACCTGCTGGTACGTTTTGTCTGCAACGTGCTTTGTCAGCGACGGGTTTCCGGGAGCTGCTTGTTGTACGTTCGCAGGCCATGTCCTGCCCTCGCTTGCTATGATGCCTTGATGCTTTGCTGAGCTGGTGTCCAGTGCTCTTTCGCAACACGATCATAGCAGCGGGGGCCGGCCAGAAGCCGGCCATGGAAGGTCAGGCACCAGCAGCAGCTGCTGCTGCAGCAGCTAAGCCATCTCTGGCAGGATGGAAGCAGGGGGCTGCGCAGATGAAGATGGCTTCTGCAGGCGAGCTGGTAGCCAAGACAGCACCGAAGCAGCAGAAGCCTAGCAACAAAGCAGCAGTCAAGCGGCCCAAAGTGGAGAAGCCCTTCCTGGAGAGGACAAAGGAGGAGCGCTTTGGCACAAAGCCGCGTGAGGTGAACATGAGCAAGCAGGTCAAGGACGTCTTGCAGTTTCTGGAGGCGCATCAAGCAAAGGAGACCCCCATCAGCTGGGAGGAGATCGTGAGGGACGCTATTCCTGCCTGGTGAGCAGTATGCCATGCAGCAACCAGCAGCAGCAGAACAGCCAGTGGGGGCAAGACTGGTCTACCTATGAATGGTAGCTAATTGTTAGTCTAGGTGCAGCGAACTTGTTATATTAGTCTCCAGCAGTGGCCCACCACCTGTAATGGCGCGTTCCTGAACAGCAACAGCTGTGACAGCACTGCACTGCTGTAACTAAGCAATTGCTGGCAGCGGCCGGTATCGGCAGCACACGCCTGCCACGTTGGTGCTCTGCATCATCAAGCATTGCCGCACGGGTCTGACAAGCTGTGAACTGCGGCACTCCCCCACCTGTGCACTTTCCTGCAAGGTACGACACAGTGGAGGGTGGCCAGCTGTACAACCTGCTGGTGGGCAATGACCGCGTGGCAGCGTCAGCGCACGGCTTCATGTACCGCAGCGAGCACGGCATCAGGGACAAGGCCAGCCTGCTGCGCTTCCTGCGGGAGCACCCGCAGGGCGTTAAGGCCAACGAGATCAGCGACGGATACGAGTGAGTGCGCAGCTGGCGGCAGAACAGTGTCTGCATTCGTGCTGCACAGATGCACAACAGCAAGCAGCATGCGTGGCTGCTGTGGAAAGGCTGATGCGAAGCTGCATGTGTGGGGCACCATCAATGCTGCTTGTGCCAGGGCAACACCACTGAGCAGGTCAGAGAGTTGTAGTGTGCACCTGCGTTCTTGGCAAAATGCGGCTGCATGAAGATGCTGCAGCTGCGAGCTTTTGGTAACACACGGGCATGCTGCTGCTGCTGCAGGAATGTGCTGCGTGATGCGGACCAGCTGCATGCGGAGGGTGCTGCCTTCAAGTTCTACAACGCAGAGTTCAAGGTGGATGTGTACTTTGCTGCGCCGGAGAACCTGAGCAGCTTTGCCAACAAGCCAGGGGACGACATGGCAGAGGTGTACCTCAAGACACAGGTGGGGCGCAGGGAACAGACTTTGACGTGGGGTCTAGGCGGTGCCCTATTCACGTCATTTGCATGTTGTGTGTGCGCAAGTACTAGAAGTGGGGTGGTTTCGCAGCAAGGTTCTCTTGACATGATGGTAGAGCTGCCTGGTGGACATGGACTGTGGACTGGCCAGCGCAGTTCTTGTTATTGTGTATTGTCAGGTGTGCCAGGCTGCTAATGATGCGCGCTTCAAGCAAAGCCATTACATGTCACCAACCCGCTGCTGTGTCTATGCTCTGCGATGTATGCTGCTGCCGCAGCTGCCGCTTGACCCTGCTGAGCTGATGGCCAGCTTGTCAGGCCTGGGCATGCGCAGCGCACTGGCCAGTGCGGCGTCATCCCGCAAGCCCATCAGCCTGGTCAAGGCGGAGCGCGTGAAGAAGAAGCGCAAGATGAACATCCGCCACATGACCAATGTGCACATGGCCGACATGCTGACTGGCGCAGACGCGCAGAAGTACACAAGCATAGACAGGAAGTGACAGCTGGGGACGCACGTGTTTTGCCTGCAATTGCTGCCATCTGTTGGCTGGGCGCTGAGCAGTGGCACACCCACACAGTGTGATGCATGTCACGCTGGTGTTTGTTGCATGGCGCAGCTGTGCTTCTCATGCAGCAGAGCTCCCAGTGCTATCTACACAGGTGCTGGGGCGCACCTATTGGTGGGCGTGCAGCAGGCATCAGTGGTGGCATGGAGATGAGCAGCAAGCGTTGTGGGCTACTGACGTTGTCTGGGCTGGCACTGTCGGAGCTGGCAGCACACGAATGTGTGCTTGCTCCTGCATCAGATGTGTGCTAACAGCTGTAGCTGTATATCAGTGACACAGTAGGCACGGCACCGTGCATAGAACGCCATTTTGCGGTGTCTGCAACACGACACACTGGGCTTGCAAGGGCGTCCTGCGCATGGACAGTGTGTGAAAGGAGGTGTGCTGTCGAGAGCAGTCCACTGGACTGGCAGTACTGGCGGCATGTGCTTGTGACACACCTGAGCAAGTTATACTCATGAGCATGAATTATTTCATTGGAAGCACTGTGAGCCGTCGGGTAAAAAGACTCTGTTCAGGCTTCTGAGTGCCGGACTTCCTTTGGTCTGCTGGATGCCCACGGGATTCCAAGCCTTGCAAACATAGTACGGATTTGCGATGCCATCGCTTGTGCTGCCATGATTTGCGTGAGTACAACATTGTCTGCAATGTGCTTTGCGTGTTCCCTGCAACTAATGTCAGCTGTGCTGCCTTGGTGCACCAAGCAGCACGTGCTGTCACTTCCCAAGGTTGACAAATGGTCACAACAGGAAAGCACATGAATCGCACTCTCCATCATCATGGTCAGTGTAACATCATAACGTCGTACATTGATTGCAGTGCTGCGATCATTGGCATAGCTTTTAAGTGCGAGGCACCAAAACCGCTTGTGATGTGGCCACAGGATTAAGTTGCGATATCGTTTTAACAGCATCTTTTTTATCGTACCACAGTTTTCCATATAGACGATCACCCGAGGCAGTTCGACAGGTGATGGGCTTTGCTGTCTCACTGCTGCAGCAGCCATGGGAGCGAAGTTGTGCGTTCAATGGTCATAATTACTATAGCGATCATCAATAAGTTCACAAGACCGCACTCATGGCTGGACGGCAGGGCAGCGGGCATGGCCCTGCATCTATCACAGTGCCTCTGCTGCTGATGCTGGTGCCTGCCTTGACAACAGCATCATGGCACGAGTGCAACAGCCAAGGCGTCTTTCCAGGCTTGTTTGGTAGCACAGCCTTGGCGAAGTGAGTGCGCATGGTGATCTAGAGGCCTGAATGGCTTGCAGCAGCACGCACACTTATCAGAAGCGCAGCGTTGCAACCCTGATTTTGCAAGCTGCAGCCACATTTCATGTCTGTTTCAAGGTCCGCTTGCCAATGATTTTGTTTGTCCTGTTGAACGTGCTGCAGTCTGACAGCCTTCAGGTCTGGCCTTCTTTCCAAGGTTCACCAAAGCTTCAACCCAGATGGTGAGCAGCAGCAGCAGCGGCGGCAGCAGCAGCAGCACAGGCGATGAGTCACCATGCACACTGTGATGCTACACTACACTGCGATTCTGGTTAACTGCTGGTGCCAGCCATAACCCTTGTCGGTCGCTGTACATCGCACCAGCCGTGAGCAGCGCACTTCGGCACTTGCAGGAACGTACAGCGCTTGCAGGGTTGTTGATCCTTTGCTGATCAACCTCAGCCTTCTCACCTAGTCATACAACCACCGTCAGCCCTACAGTCTGTATTGTTCTTACTGTGGTGCTGCTACCATCATTTCAATACTGCAACTGCATCGCAGCTGACTTTCCGAAGGGCTTCGGGCGCTTTGACCCAGTCTCGCCCTTCCTCAACTGCCCCCCACACCGGTCAGCATCGCCTTACTACCGCTGGCGCCTGTGTGACCTAAGCCGCCTGCCTAGCTGCGTTGTGTACAGCGTGGGGCCAGTGCCGCAGGACTATGCGTTCGAGAAAGACATTGTAGCGTTCACAAAGTGTGAGGTGCACACGTTGGACTGCTCGACAGCGGGCAAGAGCATTAAGGAGGGCCGCCACAAGCACCACAAGTTGTGCACAGGGCAGGGCAAGCCTGACCACAAGAGCTGGCAGGAGATCGTCGTGCAGCTGGGGCACCACACACGGGGCATTGAAGCACTGAAGATTGGTGAGCACAGAACAGCCTGAGGTGCTGCCAGCAGCAGCTGCAGGTCACTGGCTAAATGCTTGGAAACTGCATGATTGCGCTGTGGGGTGCTGCGATGCTATCAAATCGACCCAGGTCACGCTCATGTTGCTGGTACACCCGCAGGGTGCATGAGTATGCACAGCACTGTGCTCTCTTATGTTTGGCATCGATCCCCATGCTAAACTTCCCCTCTCATCTGCTGCATGCTATTCTATTTCTGCTGTTTACTTCCTCTGGTTGCTTGCTGCTCGTCACAAAGACATGGAGGGCACAGACGCGGAGGTGTTTGCAGAGCTGAAACACAACACGCTGCTGCCGCGTCAGCTTGCAGCTGAGCTGCACCTAAGGCCGCCACCTACAGAGGCGACAGCACTGCCAGCAGAGGCAGCACGCAGCCCGGCGCAGCTCGCCCTCATCTTCTCACACTTGGCAGGGCTGGGCTATGGTGTGACGTCCCGCGTGGATAACACAGGCGGGCAGCCGGGCTGCTGCTCACGTGAGTGCATGCCGTACTGTTGGCCTGTTCTTTTTCACTTCTTGATGGTGTGCCTGCAAGTGCCTGCACGTGTCGAAGGGGGATGCAGGTCTGGCATGTGTGCAGCAGGTTTGCCTTCCACGTGCTGCTGTATTTGTGGCTGCAGCCACTGCTTGAGAAGTGTTCATGCATCAGTGCTTAGTTGCCTCGCGCTGCACCTTGTGCTGCATGCAGAGTTCTTATGGCTGCATGTTGAGCGTGTATGGCTGTACGGGGCCGCACGCAAAACACACAACCGACCCAGCTCCCAACCAGGGGAAGGCAGCAGCGCTGTGCTAGCAGAAGTAGAAGGGGAGCAGGAAGAAGGCCCACCCAAGGCCAAGAGGCTGGTGGTGTCCATGGCCAGCTTCCCTGGGCGTGCAGAGTTTGGCGCTCCTACGGTGTACTCCATCATGCACGGGACGCGCAAGCCTGATGCGCTGTACTTCTGGGTGACCTTGAATGTCAGCAGGTGAGCGACATCGTGTGTGCTCATTGTTTGCATGTGCTCGCTAGTTTCCAATACGCATACCGCGTGCATGGTGGCACCGGCAGTGCCGCGACTGGTGCTTCATGGTTAGCAACTTGCGCAGGAGCGGCAGAAGCAGGCAGTTGGGGAAAGCAGCAGTCTTTGAAGTTGCCAGGATGCGACACCACAGTTGGATTTACAAGGCCCAGCCTGCTACACACCTACATGCTTGGTATGGCCAGGCAGCTTCCTTGCTGTGTATATGGCAGTGTAAGCATCTGGTCAAACATACACCTCGCAGGTTTGACTCCACCGACAAGGAGGTCAACAGCGTGGTGGAGATCCCTGGTGATGCCAAGATGCTTGAGAAGCAGTTCCCTGGTGTGGTCAAGGTGCTGGCTCCCCGCAAGGACTTTGGCCCAGCCACCAAGCTGCTGCCAACACTGGAAGTGGAGACGGACCCAGAGACCATCATCATCAAGTGGATGTAAGCATTGTGATATAAGCTCGTATTGTTTCGGCTGCGACTCGGGATAATACTCATGTGTATTCTGACAGTCACTGTCTGCTATGCATTGGGTATGCATCAGGTGGCTTCCAGCTGCGCAAATACAGCAGGCAGCATTTGCATGCAGTGCCGTGCTGCGTTACTGTCTTGCGCCAGCTGGCGCAACTGCATTCACTGATTGACTTGCTCATGTGTGCCTCTTGCAGGACGATACCTACTACTCATCCACAACAGGTAGGCTGTGCTGCACTATGCTTGCTACGGATTACGACTGGTGTTCTTGTCTCGTCAGCAGTATCACCTAGGAGCCCACCAGACCAATAACTGCACAACTGGCATGTCTGGTGCGCTTCTCACATGTCGCAGAACCAACTTGTCTGCTGCATGCTGTGTCTTGTGTGCAGTGCAAGAGCTGGAGGAGGAGATGCTGCGGCGGCCTGGCTACGTTGTTGTGCGCAGTAAGTGCAGCACCGGCTGTGGTATGATGCAAGCAAGCCTGGCACAGCCTTGGCAGTGCCGCCTTGCATGCGCCAGCCGTGGTTCGATTTTTTGTCAGGCAAGGGAGCTGCGTATCAAGCCTGCCTGCCTGCCAGATGACACATTGCACAGACTGTACATCTGCAAGCAGCAGGCCCTGCTGCGCCTGGATGCATTCAGGTACTGCAGGACAACCTCTTTGTAAGTTGATCGATGTGACTTGTGTTGCGCTGCAGGCTGCGAGAACACGTACTGGGATGACAAGAAGAACCCACCACGCAAGGGCTGGCGTGAGTGGAAGCTGAGTGAGGGTGTGTGCAAGGGCTTCATGACAGCATACGCGTCAGCTGCATACCGCAGGGCCTACCTTGATGACCTGGTGTTTGAACAGGTGAGCTGCATGAAGTACGTGGTGCTGCCACCACCATTGCATGAACTTGCGAACTGGAGATATCCTGTCGTGACTTGTGATCATAAGGCACATGCTTGTACATGGCTCTGCCGCCTGCGCCAGTGCTGCACACTTCATGTTGGCTGGTATTGCATGGCGGTGTTGGCACTTGACCAGCACGCCAGCAGCAGTGTGCAGCAGCTGTACCGCCAGACACCGTTCTTTGCACTTGCAGCATCGCGCATGTTGTAGCCCAAGTCTTATTGCTCTGCTGCTGTGGCTGTGGCTTTCCTGCAGGACCGCACACCCAAAGGCTGCTTGCATCACGTGAGTCAAATGTGTGGCAGTGATCCGTCCAGGGCACGCTTGCCATGTTGGCTGCACCCCATATCCGTGTCTGCTGAGACACGCTGAGAGTATGGGGCCTGGTGAACTCCATCAAGCATGTGGTTACAGAAGCACAAACCGTGTTTATGCATAGCAGCTGTTACAGAGCGTTTAGAGAGTAACATGACAGCAGCCTTCACATGTACTTCAAGCAACGCTCTGTAATTGTGGGGGCAACAGCCTGTCACTGCTTTCTGGCTCCTTCAATTTGCTGCTGCTGCAGGATGATATCTGGTTCACTGCGCACTTGTGGATCCGCAATGTGCCCATCTGGGTGCTAAACCACGTTGGCAGATCTTGGCCCCCAATGTACCATAGGTAAGGCCTTGGGTGCACTGGCTGGATGCCAGCAGCGCTGTTGTGGATGTGCACAGAACTTTTTGCAAATGCCTGTATGTCGACGGCCTGTCCACATATCGTTAATCTGGATACTCAGTGCTCTTGCAGTGTTAGAGTGGGTATATTATGGTGCATCAGCATGTGTGGGTGAAAGTCAGCAGCCTGCTGCCGTCCATGATTCAGCAGCCACTGCAAACAGCCTTGGCATCGACCCACCCTGCGCATGTCTGCTGTGTTGCAATGTGTCTGGCTGCTGCTGCACCAATGTGCAGGCCCAAGAACCGGATGTCCATCAGCATGCACCCACAGGCAGAGGAGCGTGCACAGGAGTGCCTAGACTACTTCCACTGGTGAGCTCACAGGCTGTGAGCCATGTGCTGCTGCTTCGGACTCATGTCATCATCACTGCTGTGCAGCTTTAAGCTTGAGCCTATAGACCATCAGCGTAACAGCTCTGTCTGCATCTGCTGATGACCCCAGGCTGTTTCGGGGCGTGGCTCCATACGTCAGCTGTCATCAGCTAAGGCAGGTGATTGTGTTATGCAGGTCTAGCATCGCGTGCTCTTTGTGCGTCTTTACGCTTGATGCCATGCTCCTGATGTGTTTGCTTGCAGGATGAATGATGAGGCACGGCGGAAAGAGCTGATGGGCAACCACACAGAGTTTGTGGCATGAGCAGCTGCAATCCATTACTCGCCATTGTCAGGCCATTGGCTGTTGATAGTGAAGGCCGGGTCTGGTGCTGGACGCTGGTGATGCACTGCACGGTCGTGCTACATAAGGCAGGCCCTGGTGTTGGACGTCAGATGCCACGTCAGGTGTTGGGGCTGTTTAATATTACCAGGATCATATGAGCCTCATCAGTACATGATCGTGCTGATGAAGCGTGCGTAATGCCTGGTGTGGACCAGTTTCAGGCACATGCAGTTTCAGGCGTATGCAGTAGGGTCAGGCTAGCATAGGTGTAGCAGCAGTGATCGACATAACACGTTTGTTTCACCATCTGGTTGCATTTGTGAAACCGTGGCCACACTATGGCCACACTAATGGCACGGCGTGGGCTGTTCCCTTGTATGTTTGACAGACGTGCTGACATGTTGCGACATAGGTGCTGCATGTGCCATCGTGGCCCCAGTGGAGCACTATGCTCTGCAGCACGCACAGGCTGTCGTGCCATACCTGTACACCGCGCGCTGAATCGGGTGCGTGCAGTGGTCTAGACAGATCTGTGTGAGATTTGGATGTGTATCTTTTCCTTATCAAGTCTGTACAGACTGTTGTATGTGGGCGGCTGTATGATTGTGTGTGGGGGGTATGGGAAGCCGCTCAACCAACGCTGGGCATGTTGTGTGTGCCATCGGATGATCCGGGTCTACCACCTGTGTGGGTCTTACGAGTACTACTAGAGAGAGTCTCTCTAATCGCGGGGATCTGCGTGCTGATGTGGGTGATCAGCCAGCGCTGGCCTGCTTCAAGTTTAGCGAAACAGAAAGATCAGGGTGCGAACCTAGGACAAGCATCCGATGCTTAGCTTTGGTCCTGCAAGCTGGCAGCAGTGTAACCTATCATGTCACCGCATGTACGACTTCGTCCCTTGTTGCAGCTGCATAGTATTTGGTGTTGGGACGGCCCAGGCGTCTTGCTGGGACATGCTGCAGAGTTACGATGCAACGTATCACCCACACAGGTGGTTAGCATGAACCCCTGGCCGCAAATTTGTAGCAAAGACGCTACATTGCTGCCGGCAGCCAAAGCTGATTGCAATTGACGCAGCTGCGTGAACTCCAGTATCACTCGAGAGTGAGGTTACCAGCGCCATGTTGCCAGTGGCTCTCACCCTGTGTTCATCATCAAGACCTCATGGTTTGCTTTTGCAGTGCAGTATTGTACAGGGTTCGAGCCACTGGCAACATGGCCAGTGACCTCACCCAAAAACCTGCACCCTGTTGTTGTGTGCTTCTGATGGCGAGTATTTGCAAGTTGAGGACTTTGGCGAGTTCTGCAATGGGGGGACTTTAGCGAGTTCTGCTATAGGGAGCTCTCTGCAAGGCCCGGCCCGGAAAAATGCGCCTACGATTGGGGCACTTTCGCGGCTGTTCAGCAGTCACATTGGCAATCTAAATATAAGACAAATGCATTCGACAATATAGAGCTCGCATCGCACATGGTTGGTCTGGGCAGCCCAAATATAATAACATGCAGGCGGCTTGTCCCTGTTTTCGCCCTGCTGGTGCACCTTGAAAGGTACCAGAGTACCAGTCGCAATGTATCAAAAGCTAAAAGCTCCAGCTGCTGTCTGCCAAGTACGTCAGCACAGTTAGGGCATGCCAAGGCCACAGCATTTTCTCATCGCACGATTTTTCATCCGGGAATCTAAGAACCGCGTTAGCTGCAATTTATGTAATGAAGGCCTGTCGTCCAGGTTAGAACTTTGTGCCAGACACGTCTTCGACAAGTGCAGCAAAGCTTCTGCAGCTCACAGGCAGGAAGTTTTAGACTTGTTGCGAGGAACAGACGACTTAAATGTGCTGGACCAAGAACGGATCGCAAAGTTTCAGGCACAGCAAGTACAGCAGCTGCAGCGGCAGCAGGCTTGGAGGCAGCAGCAGCAGCAGAACGGGGCGCCAGCAATCCCTCAATTGCAGGACCTTGCAGGTGACTTGCAGCAGGCCTTTGAACAGCAGGCAGCAGCAGATGCAGCTGCAGGAGCTGCAGAGGCTGCCCATCCAAACAAACGCCATTGTAGGCGCTCACAGCGTGTTCAGCTGCAGCAGCAGCAGGATCAGCTGCGTCAGCAGCAGCAGCTGCTGCGGCAGCAGCAGCAGCAGCAGCAGCAGGAGCATCAGCATCAGCAGCAAGAGCTGCTGCGGCAGCAGCAGCAGCATGGGGCTAGGCTGCCAGCAGTCGATGACTCTGTTTGCTGTGAGGTGTGCTGCTTGCCCCAGCAAGAGGCACAGATGCTGTTGTGTGATATCTGCAATGCAGGCTACCATACCTTCTGCTTACTGCCATATCTCAGCAGCATTCCCGAAGGCTGCTGGGTGTGCCCTGTCTGTGAACAGGCAGGATTGTCTGTGGCTGATGCAGCACAAAGACTGCAGCAGCCCCAACGGCAGCAGCGGCAGCGTCAGCAGCGGCAACATCAGCAACAGCAGCAGCAGCAACAACATAGTGCTGCTGCCCACCCAGGTGCCACCGAATGCTTTGCCACAGCTGGGGGTCACAGCCTCAATGCTTTGGCTTTTGCCGCAAAACACTGCCAACAGTGGGATGTGGCTGCTGCCAAGTTTGTCGATGACATGCATGCCTGCGGCTGGTGTGGACGTGTTGCACTGGGCGGTGCACACAGCCAACTGCGCCGCAACATGCGGCCAATGTTGTGCACTGATGCAGCAGGAGCTCCGCCAGGCGCCTTGGCAAACCCACTGGTGATGCCTTTGATGCGTGCCTCAGAAGAAGACCAGGTTAGGTGAGCATTTGCAGTTGATTTACTGTAGAGAAAGATGCTTTTCTCGACTGCTTTAACAGGTGTAGCTGTGTATGTACATGCCTTACCAAGATTGTCCCTAGAACCCGTGCACAGCAAGTGCAATGGCCCTTTCAGCAGCTGTGTGATGTCAATCGTGCAAGATGATGTCTACGGAGCATCAGAAACACTATTGCAGTTGTTGATGCATACAACAGATATATTTGAAAACATGACCTGCGTTTTAATGTGTCATTGCCACAAATACTACTCCTAGCTAGCATATGTGGCATGTATTTCCCTGCTGCATGTAGGCGCCGGGCTGCATGTAGCGGGTAACAGCAGCAGCAACAGCCAAGGGATGGTGCAGAGGCAGATGCAGAGGACAGTACTGATGAGGGTGAACAGGGCAGCCTTTGGTGGGCATGCGAAAGTTGTCATAGGAGCAAAGACAGAAGGGCCAATCAGGCGCAGAATGTTCAGGCACCTATAGCAGACGTCGACAGTGACACTGCAGAGCAGCAGGTGGCAGATTGGTTCAGCAACTTAGGCCTGCTGCTCACATTACCCCCAGGTGGGGCACTGCAACTAGCAGTGCTACGGTGCGGCGTCCGGTATGCGCACAGGCTGCTAGGTTACCTGCATGCCCTCAGTGCTGCTGACCAAAACATGCCACCCCTGTTGCGTGGTCCCCTGGTGTGCTGGGATGAGGCAGCAATCTATGGTTGTGATGCACAGCAGTTGGCAGAGGCGCTAGATACACTGATAGCGTATCTTCGCAGCAACAACCCAGCAGTGCAGCGCTACTTGACCATGGCTGAGCGACAATGGGGTGTGGAGCAGGTGAGGGAGCAATGTCAGAGGGTGGGTAGTAGAGACACATGAATTCCCCTGGTCCATTCTGCAACAGTAATGTTTGTGGAATGTGCTTCATCAGCTTGATGAGCAGAATGCAAGCAGCCAATCTGCTGACTATCACACAGTGTTGTCTCAGGGCTCTACTTCTTACATCATTTTAAATGGCAATGACATCAATGGACTTCAACAACACAACATAACCAATGGTGCCAATCCGTGCGCTCACATGAATGCAGGACGATGAGCAGCCTGAGCACTCTGATTCAGAGCCTCTAGCCCAACAGCCGCAGCAACTGCAGCAGCAGCAGCGGCAACAGCAGCATGGTGGTGTGCCTGTACTGGACGCAACATGTATCAGGGATGGGGTAGCAGATGTGCAGGGCCGGACCCGCGCATGCGCTCCGATGCTGATCCCTACACCACCCCTATGACAGCAGCAATGGATTGGGATGGCCAGCACACAGGGGCAGATCACAGACCAGGCATCATGTTCAGCCTGGGGGATGTGCAACAGCGTAATAGTTCCGCTCCGCAAGCAGTATCTGGCACTGCCTCAGGCTACAGTAACAGATTGAAGCTATCCTTGGACAACGCCCTGTTCCCATTCCTGCACCCTGGGGGTGTCGGTGCATTCAAGACAGGCAGCGATGCATCGGCTGGACGATGACCAACAGTCAGCTTTGGGCACGGCAGCAGCAGCTGAAGTTGCACCAGCAATTGCACCACCTACCACACCTGCAGCAGTACAGCCAAGGGGCCAAGCATCACCTGCTGGTGCAGCGCCCCAAGACACACAGCAGCAGCCACAGGATCCTATTGCAGACCTGTATGCAGCCATCCAGTCAGGCCAGGAGCTGAACATCGCGCCTTTGTGCACAGATACCAGATCCAGGCTAGAGGCAGAGGCAGCAGCACTTGTGGCCCCCAAGCCACTGCAGCCCCTCCCGACAAACGTGCAGTTTGGGGATGCACAGCAACGGGCCATGGACACAGTCAGGGCAGCATTGCAAGCAGCAGCAGGTGTTCAGTCCGCAGGCCCAGGCAGCATTTCAGCAGCGCCGCAGATCATTGCATTGCAGGGAGCACCAGGCTGTGGCAAAAGCTTTGTCACCACAGCCCTGGTCGACAGTCTAGTCAAGGAGGGGATAGCAGTCCTGGTCAGCGCCACCACAGCAACTGCAGCACGAAGGCTAGGACTCAGTCCTGCAGACACCACCCACAGCGCTTGTCAGCTGCCCGTGCGCGGAGCAGCGGGCCCACTCCGTGCCATGTCAGCTGAGACACTGGCACTAGAGAGGGCACAACTGGTAGTGGTGGATGAATGCAGCATGCTAACGATTCAGCTGCTCACATTGTTGCTGCACCGCCTGGCGCAAGCAACATTGCCGGGGCAGCCGCCAAAGGTGCTGCTCTTGGTAGGTGACATGGGCCAGTTGCCGCCTATCTGTGGCCATGGCCGGCGCAGCCGCCGCAACCGCAAGCGCCGCAGCAAGCACGCTGCAGCACACTTGTGCCCTCACTGCCACCTGCTGCGCTGCAATGCTTTCCAGGAGGCCACACATGTTGAGCTGGATGTGGTTTACAGGCAATCGCAGGACCCTGGCCTTGCTCAATTCCTAGGCCAGGTTCGCGGCAGCCGCCCCACACAGCAGCAGTTGCAGCAGGCGCTGGGGCGATGCTGGGGCCACAACGCTCGAGACATCAGTGCCTTGCTGGACACCACTGCCACTGTGCTGTGCACCCACAATCGCGATGTGCGCAGGCACAACGAGCGTGCGCTCAAGTGGCATCATGCCAACAACCCAGCAGTGTCCAGCCCCGTGTACAGCGTCAGCATGGAGCACAATGCCCATCAAGACGAGCACATGATGCCTTGGCTTGCCAAGCCGGGTTTTCACCTGCTCACCAGTGTCGCCAACGGGTGCCGAGTGGTGTACACCAAAACCATCTGCAAGACCTCCGGCGCCACCAACAGCGCCCTTGGCACGGTAGAGGAGGTGGTGCTTGGCACGCCACCACCATGTGCTGATGCAAGCAAGCCATGGGTGCAAGCGCTGAAGGTGAGACTGGACATTGGCGGCCGCCTAGTCACTGTATCACGCACAGTGCAGCACACCACACGCCGCCAAGACAAAGACTTCACCAAGGCCACCTTCCCTCTGCTGCTAGGGTATGCCATCACGGCACACAGGGCTCAAGGGGCGACTCTCACTGCCCGGACCATCATCCACGTGCGCAAGGCCTTTGCCCCAGGCATTGTGTATGTAATGCTCAGCAGGGTGACTACTAGGGACAACCTGTTCATCCTTGGCGAGCTGAAGCCAGAGGACTTTGTCCCAGCAACAGCAGCAGCATTTCCAGCAGAGGGAGCAGCAGCGGAAACAAGCAGCAACAGCAGCAGTGGCCACAGCAGTGGGGGCAGCCAGGTCGACACCTCAGATGAGGCTGATAATGATTGCACCAATTCTTTTGTCCCAGCAGACACGAGGTAGGCACTTGATGTTGTCTAGACCTCCCATGCAACATACAGGATGTCTCAAAAGTTTCGACTGCTGCCAGCAGTTTTAGGCATTTCAACACTATAACAGATGTATGTTGCTTGGAATCACAGCAGCACAGCCACACAATGGCAGTTACATGACTGCTGCCCTCAACCCTGCAGTTTCAGGCACTGCAACTCAGGTTTGGAGCATGCCATCACTAGAATCTGCCTCCAGGTGGACTTAGAAAAAAACTGCTGCTTTTCACTGCTTTTTAGTGGGTGCAGCAAATCCCAGAAAGCACACACATTGGCCCAGCACCAGGTGCAGCCAGCCTGCAAAACCCAATGCCATGACACCAAGGCCCACACCTGTAGCTTTGCATGCCAGACCAGACCACAGCAGCACACATGAACAGCTTCAGAAGGCACTGCTGTGATACAGGCAGCATCTGTTGACCAGCAGGCACCAGGAAGGCATGCCAGGCCATGCACGGACCACAATACAGCCCTGGCAGCACAGCAGCACCCCTGCAAAACAAGAACAGAGCCCAATCAAGTGCTTTTTGGCGTCACGCGTCATGCGGCTAAGGCTAAGGCTATTCACACGCGCGCGCGGAACTGTATTTGACCATACCCCAACTTGAAACAGCGACCTCCCGGACACCACGCTGGCACGTTCCCACTTAGCCAAAACAGCACATGATCAGATGCTGCTCAGCACCTATATCTCGTATGTGGGCAGCATCGATTAACGGTCACTCTCTACTACGTGGCACAGCTCTCATTCCGTTTTCAAAACTTTTGAGACATCCTGTAGTGGATCATTACTTGACATGCCATACGAAAGACAGCTTGCTGATGGCGTAAGATTTATTGACGAATGACCCGTGCAAACGAACTCGAACATCTATCATGAACGCCGATGGGAACGTCAGAACAAGTATGAGACAGCTACCTGCAGCAATACCGTCTTCAGCGTCCTGCCACAATTCATACAAAGGCATACTCATAACGTTTACGGCATTACATCGTTGGGCTAGACACGTGTTCGACAAGTGCAGCACAGTTACTGCAACACAGGCAGGAGGCCTTCGACTTGTTGCGGCAAACAGACGACTTACATTTGCTGGCAGAACCCAGTGTACACCCAGAACGGATCGCAGAATTCAACGCACACAGCAGCTGCAGCGCCAGCAGGCATGGAGGGAGCAGATACAGCAGCAGCAGCTGTCTGGACAGGTGCAACAGCCACCAGACCTGCGGGACCATACAGCAGGCTTGCAGCAGGCGTGATAACAGCGCAACAACAACAACGCAAGCAACAACAACAACGCAAGCAACAACAACAAATTAAACAACGCAACACAACAACAACACAACACAACTCACTCGACTTGCTTACGCACTAGTTGTTGATTCTGTCTGTGTTCACAGGATTGAAGCCTGATGAAGGGTGAAGAGCCTGAAACGCGTCGCTTTCCATGTAATACGACAAAACAGAGTCAACAATAGTCTGAACTTGTCTCAACAGTAGCTGTAGCCAGTCGCACTACGCTATTGCTTTTCAAATTGCAACATAGGAGACATTTCACGACCTGCTTGACAGTCCACTGGCTCAGTGGATGCCATAGTATGGGATAATAATAATAATCAATCCTTGTAAGCCATACCTTTCGGCATCGGCAACCGCGCCTCACCCACTGGGGAGGCGGAAAGCAGACTGATTATTCTCTCTATTTTTGGTGTAAGGTAGACCACCCAGACCCTTACACCCCTTACTAGGCAGCATGTGGGAATCACCCCATACAGTGGACTGCATACCTACCAGGGCCGGTGTGTATGTAGCCAGCAATCGACGGAGTCCTGCGGAGAGTCGCGAGGACATTAGCAGCATCCTTCCTTCGGCTTTCTCCGACTGTATCCCTGAGTCCAGGGACATACTGCTTAGGCTCAGAATCGAACCTGCAACCTTTCGGCCACAGTTCGTCCGTCATCACCACTGCGCCAGAATTTTTTTTTTTTTAGAATTTGTTACAAGCCACCATACCCCGGTGGAGGGCCGCGAGAGTAGACCGCAGTATGGTGATCGGCAGCAGGCTCGGCAGCATGTGCAGCATTTGCTGTCGTTTGTGCCGTCTGTGTGGCATACTGCAGCACGCGCGCACCTGGCGGCTGCCCAAGCTGCCGGTACGAGCGTTGCACAATTATCCTCTGTTTCTCATGTGGACATTTTGATTGCGCGCGAACAGTTGTGTGCTGATTTGGGTTGGCAGCGGCCAGGGGCAGACGGTTTTATACGTTTGGCTGATCTGCAGGTTGCTGATGCCACGAAGCTACAACGTCTTGCTGCGCTTGATGCCATTGCGCCCCACCATGCTGCCTTTGTTACTCGGGTTAGAGCCCTGGATGCCCTGCCGATGGCAGTCAGCCTGCCTGCAGTGCAGTCGGTGTTGTCTCGTTGGTGGCAGGTGCGGGTGGCTAGCGTGTACAAGGAAGCGGCGTGGCGCTTGGCTTTGGATGCATTCCCTACTGCTCAACGTATGCAGACTACTGCTGCGTGTGCAGCATGTTCTGCTGCAGGGCCTGGGGTGGAGCATCATTTTTGGACATGTCCTGTTGCTATGGCGGTGCGGCGTGAGGTGGAGAGTCAACTAAGGGCGTTCAACTTGTTGCCGGCAGGTGCTGTACTGCCGTGCCGAGCTATATGGTTGGCGTGCCCCCCTCATAACGCTGTCCATCGGTTGGTGTGGGACATGGTCTGTCTTGCAGCAGTGCATGCTTTTGAGAAAGGCCGCAGGGCAGCGTGGGCTGTGTCAAGTGACCTTGGGGTACCCCAGCTGGTGGAGCAAGTGGCTGTGAGAGCAGCAGTAGGTGCTTTTTGGGATGCACTTGCGGACTTTGCTGTTACGGCTAGGGTGCCGTCACGGTATAGAAATCGGCTGCTCACACAGCAGCCTTTTATTGCCTGGCATACTGTGTTGCGTGGCAATGGTTTGTGTGTGGTGCGGCGGTGATGGCCTTCTTCTCACTGTGTGTACGTGCTTTCTCTGTGAACTTCTGACACGCCAGAGCTAGCCGTCTTGCTTTGCAGGAGCTGTGAGTTGCCGTGTCGCTTCTGCAAAATGTAGTTGTGCGGCCCTTGCAGCAGCTGGCTTGTCCTCTGCTCTCTCTCCCTAGTTTGTCGCCTCAGACCGCCGCCTGCCAGGCTGTGTTGCTGCTGGTGGGTGATGTTCTGTGGATTCAGCCCGCCCGCTACACTGCATAAAGTGCAGCTTGCTGTCACTGACACTGTTTACACTAGTCCTTTGTTGCCTTTGTTTAGCACCAACACTGCGTGTGCTGTGACTGACGGCTTTGCCTGCAAGGCCATATGTCAAGTTACACACACAGAGAGACTTTCTGGGGTGAGTCTCCTTGAGTGACAGCCTGTTTTTGCTGAGTCATCTGCGACGTTCCAGATTTTCGGGTGTTCGTTGCAACGTAGTTGCCTGTGCACACCGTGTAACCCCTCTTCTTCTAAAAAAAAGTTCATGGGAAGTTCAGGGAAGGTTTTAGTTCAAATGTCATGCCTCTCACACAGGGGCTGTTTTTCTGGGGTTCAGCCTCCTTTTGAGTGACAGTCTGAGCTGAGCTGTTCGCAGCATCCTTTTTCTAGCTGGTGTCCGTTGCGGCGTAGCCGCTTGAACACACCCTGTAACCCCTCTTCTTCTCTTCTTCTTCATGTTGGGTGGATGCACTCCGTCAGGTGTGTGTCCATCTGCCGCATCTTTGGGGTGGCAAACTCAGTCAGTGCCTTGGTGTTGCTGAGGTTGGTTGTCGCCTTGTGTTGTCAGTTAGCAGCAGAGATCAATGATCGTGCTGATCATCATGTTGCTCAATGTCCCCGACACTCGATGCAGGAGCACCCATGTGTTCTGTACCTGCATGTTGCTGACTTGTCTACATGCCTTGCTTATTCTGACACCTGACGTTGACACTGTTTTTTCCGTCATGCCAGTCGTTCTCTGCGCAGAGTTCATGTTATTGGGTGGGGGAAGCTGCTTTTTGCCTCTTTGAGGCTTTTTGTGGTTTACTCTCGTGTACCGCGCTCTGCGGTCCTAAAAGTGTCTGCGGGCACACCTGGTAACTTACTTCAACCAACTCATGTCATGTTTGCCTCTTTGAGGCTTTTTGTGGTTTACTCTCGTGTACCGCGCTCTGCGGTCCTAAAAGTGTCTGCGGGCACACCTGGTAACTTACTTCAACCAACTTCAACCCAATCCCGCTGGTGGAAGATCAGAGTGGCTAACACTTACAAAGAGGCAGCATGGCGTCTGGCATTGAATGCATTCCCTACTGCGCAGCGTATGCACCTCACCACGGGGTGTACAACATGTTCAGTTGTAGGACCAGGCGTGGAGCATCACTTTTGGACGTGTCCGGTAGCTGTTACTGTTCGACGTGAGGTGGAAAGTCAGCTTAGAGCATTTCATATGCTGGCAGCAGGGGCAACCTTGCCGTGCAGCGCTTTGTGGCTGGCTTGTGCCCCTCACATTGACATGCATCAGCTTGTCTGGAACATGGTGTGTATAGCTGCAATACACGCTTTTGATCTTGGCCGCAGAGCTGCTTGGGCGGTTTAGCGACGTAGGCGCTGAAAAGCGCGTCGCGGAGGGTGACCAGACTGACATTTTGATTGCGCGCGAACAGTTGTGTGCTGATTTGGGTTGGCAGCGGCCAGGGGCAGACGGTTTTATACGTTTGGCTGATCTGCAGGTTGCTGATGCCACGAAGCTACAACGTCTTGCTGCGCTTGATGCCATTGCGCCCCGCCATGCTGCCTTTGTTACTCGGGTCAGAGCCCTGGATGCCCTGCCGATGGCAGTCAGCCTGCCTGCAGTGCAGTCGGTGTTGTCTCGTTGGTGGCAGGTGCGGGTGGCTAACGTGTACAAGGAAGCGGCGTGGCGCTTGGCTTTGGATGCATTCCCTGCTGCTCAACGTATGCAGACTACTGCTGCGTGTGCAGCATGTTCTGCTGCAGGGCCTGGGGTGGAGCATCATTTTTGGACATGTCCTGTTGCTATGGCGGTGCGGCGTGAGGTGGAAAGTCAACTAAGGGCGTTCAACTTGTTGCCGGCAGGTGCTGTACTGCCGTGCCGAGCTATATGGTTGGCGTGCCCCCCTCATAACGCGGTCCATCGGTTGGTGTGGGACATGGTCTGTCTTGCAGCAGTGCATGCTTTTGAGAAAGGCCGCAGGGCAGCGTGGGCTGTGTCAAGTGACCTTGGGGTACCCCAGCTGGTGGAGCAAGTGGCTGTGAGAGCAGCAGTAGGTGCTTTTTGGGGTGCACTTGCGGACTTTGCTGCTACGGCTAGGGTGCCGTCACGGTATAGAAATCGGCTGCTCACACAACAGCCTTTTATTGCCTGGCATACTGTGTTGCGTGGCAATGGTTTGTGTGTGGTGCGGCGGTGATGGCCTTCTTCATCATCATCATGTTACCCATTAATTGATGGCCTTCTTCTCACTGTGTGTACGTGCTTTCTCTGTGAACTTCTGACACGCCAGAGCTAGCCGTCTTGCTTTGCAGGAGCTGTGAGTTGCCGTGTCGCTGCTGCAAAATGTAGTTGTGCGGCCCTTGCAGCAGCTGGCTTGTCCTCTGCTCTCTCTCACTAGTTTGTCGCCTCAGACCGCCGCCTGCCAGGCTGTGTTGCTGCTGGTGGGTGATGTTCTGTGGGTTCAGCCCGCCCGCTACACTTCATAAAGTGCAGCTTGCTGTCACTGACACTGTTTACACTAGTCCTTTGTTGCCTTTGTTTAGCATCAACACTGCGTGTGCTGTGACTGACGGCTTTGCCCGCAAGGCCATATGTCAAGTTACACACACAGAGAGACTTTCTGGGGTGAGTCTCCTTGAGTGACAGCCTGTTTTGCTGAGTCATCTGCGACGTTCCAGATTTTCGGGTGTTCGTTGCAACGTAGTTGCCTGTGCACACCGTGTAACCCCTCTTCGGTAAATGTTGCGTGTGATGAGAAAGACGGTTGTGCTTGCACACCAAATGTCATGCCTCTCACACAGGGGCTGTTTTTCTCTGGGGTTCAGCCTCCTTTTGAGTGACAGTCTGAGCTGAGCTGTTCGCAGCATCCTTTTTCTAGCTGGTGTCCGTTGCGGCGTAGCCGCTTGAACACACCCTGTAACCCCTCTTCTTCTTCTGTGTTGGGTGGATGCACTCCGTCAGGTGTGTGTCCATCTGCCGCATCTTTGGGGTGGCAAACTCAGTCAGTGCCTTGGTGTTGCTGGGGTTGGTTGTCGCCTTGTGTTGTCAGTTAGCAGCAGAGATCAATGATCGTGCTGATCATCATGTTGTTCAATGTCCCCAACTCTCGATGCAGGAGCACCCATGTGTTCTGTACCTGCATGTTGCTGACTTGTCTACATGCCTTGCATATTCTGACACCTGAAGTTGACACTGTTTTTTCCGTCATGCCAGTCGTTCTCTGCGCAGAGTTCATGTTATTGGGTGGGGGGATCTGCTTTTTGCCTCTTTGAGGCTTTTTGTGGTTTACTCTCGTGTACCGCGCTCTGCGGTCCTAAAAGTGTCTGCGGGCACACCTGGTAACTTACTTCAACCAACTCATGTCATGTTTGCCTCTTTGAGGCTTTTTGTGGTTTACTCTCGTGAACCGCGCTCTGCGGTCCTAAAAGTGTCTGCGGGCACACCTGGTAACTTACTTCAACCAACTTCAACCCAATCCCGCTGGTGGAAGATCAGAGTGGCTAACACTTACAAAGAGGCAGCATGGCGTCTGGCATTGAATGCATTCCCTACTGCGCAGCGTATGCACCTCACCACGGGGTGTACAGCATGTTCAGTTGTGGGACCAGGCGTGGAGCATCACTTTTGGACCTGTCCGGTAGCTGTTACTGTTCGACGTGAGGTGGAAAGTCAGCTTAGAGCATTTCATATGCTGGCAGCAGGGGCAACCTTGCCGTGCAGCGCTTTGTGGCTGGCTTGTGCCCCTCACATTGACATGCATCAGCTTGTCTGGGACATGGTGCGTATAGCTGCAATACACGCTTTTGATCTTGGCCGCAGAGCTGCTTGGGCGGTTTCGCACAGGCTGAGTGTGCCTGTACTAGTTGAACAAGTTGCTGTGCGCGCAGCAGTTGGTGCCTTTTGGGATGCGCTGGCAGATTTTGCTGCTACCGCTAGAGTACCTAGTCGGTGTAGGAGCCAGCTGCTCACACGTCAGCCATTTGTTGCTTGGCACACTGTCTTGCAAGGCAATGGCTTACGGGTGATTCGCAGATGATGCCATGTACAATTGTGTGTTATTGCTTGACCTGCTTTCCACATGTACACCTGCTTACGTGCTTGCTTTGCATGCTGTCAGCACGAGGCAGTTACGCTGCCAGGCTGTTGGGTGAGTATTGACATCAGTGCATACTTGCTTCATGCTGATGACATGCAGTGCTCTCAAAAGCCAGCACACTACTCACATTTACACATGTGCTGCCTTTGCGTCTGTATCAGCATTTTGCTGAGTCAGCGAAGCATGTTCAGCCTGCCCTCTACACTGGAAGATGTATAGACTGCTGTCACCAACACTGATTAGAATACTGCATTCATGCCCGAAGATTCCCAGAGTGCAGCCAAATTGCGTGTCGTAAGGAAGACGGTTATTGTGCTAGCATAACCAATGTCATACCTTATGCACAGAGGTTTTTCTGGGGTTAAAACCTCAGAGTGACAGCCCGAGCTGAGCTGCTTGCAGCTTCCTATTTTACCAGGGGTCTGTGGTGGCGTATGCCGCATGAACACACCATGTAACCCCTCTATCTATCTATCTAATCCCAGCAGTGGATGGTGGGTGTCCATTTGCCGCACCTTTGGGGTGGCAAACCCCAGCAGTGCCTTGGTGGTGCTGGGATTGCTTGTCGCCTTGTGTTGTCAATTAGCAGCAGAGGTCCATTGACATGGTCGTGTTGACCATCATGTTGCTCAATGTCCCCTGGGGTTAAAACCTCAGAGTGACAGCCCGAGCTGAGCTGCTTGCAGCTTCCTATTTTACCAGGGGTCTGTGGTGGCGTATGCCGCATGAACACACTGTGTAACCCCTCTATCTATCTATCTAGCTCAATGTCCCCAACTCTTGATGCAGGAGCACCCATGTGTTCAGTACCTGCATGTTGCTGACATGTCTACATGCCTTGCTTTCAGACACCTGACGTTGACACTGTTTTTTTCCGTCATGCCAGTCTATCTCTGCGCAGAGTTCATGTTATTGGGTGGGGGAAGCTGCTTTTTGCCTCTCTGGGGCTTTCTGTGGTTTACTCTCGTGTACCGCGCTCTGCGGTCCTAAAAGTGTCTTTAGACGCACCCGGTAACTTCCATCAATCAACCAAATCCATCACCAAATTTGCCGTTTTCTCGCTCATACTGCATAAAACCACTTCAACGCCGAAATCAGTTTATTCAAACCACTTCCGATGTAGTGGACCCTGAGCAGCATGCAAGCAGGCCACTGGAGGTCAGGCACTGGAACATCATAGGCACCTCCCGTATATGCTGAGCACAGTCCCTGCTGCCGAAGCTGCAACCTGCTCGGCAGAGGTCAAACTGTGTAACAGCGTACATGATTATGATACAAAAGGGTCCATGCATGCCAAGCGCCATAACCCCTTGATGCAACTTGTGCAGTGCAACCCTGGACAGGATCGTCAGGGGGAGGGGCAAGAGTGGTAGGGGGATCCTCATGCCCTGCTATACTGCAGCCCCCCCCACACACAACAAGGGTTTGAGAACTGTTGTCAGTTTCTGGCAAGGAAGGTGCTTGACTTCACTGCTGCAACAGTAAACAAGGTAGACTGACCAAACAGCGGACAGCTGCATATTGAACATACCACTGACAGCCAAACTCACAGCAGAACACAGCATCGCTGACACCCAGGATGCACAAGTAGGCGGAGTTGATGAAGGCCTAATGGTCACACGCGCTGGCGCAGGCACATTCACCACAGCAGGCTGCCTGTGCAGTATTCTGCTCGGCACCACATGAACAAACACAACCCAGGCAAGCTTGGGACTCAAACACACAAACAAACAATATTGACTGGTGATGGTTATTGCGACAAGGGCACCTTGAATGCACACCATCTGTGTATTTATTGCGACTGCTCCACACTAGAGTCGTGCCACTCTGACACAATCGCCTGCCTCACTGTTACGCAATCATGAAGCCACGCGTGCCTGCGGCTGCCTCTGCTGCCACTGCTGCCGCCACTGCTGCCGCCACTGCCTGCGTGACCTCCTGCAGGCGTCCAATGCGTGGCAGCACACACTCCTGGCGCAACTCCTCAGCATTCACCATGCCTGCAGTGGGCAGAAACAACAACAGCAGCAGCAGCAGCAGCATGGTTGCTGTGTCAAGACAGTGCTGCCACCAGGGCAAGTGCTGCTGCAGTACAGCGGTCTAACCCATTGTCCAAGTCATCTGACATGTGAATTACTGAGCAGCATGTGCAATGCTCACAAAAAAATTGCAGGCCCATATGCGGCTTGCGGCGGCGAGGAGTTCTGGCATAGCTCTACTCTGAAAAGTATGGGCAGCCAACAAGTACTACTCACCACGTAATGTCCCAGCTGTTTATGCTAGTACTGTCCAAGTTAAAAACACACGTAGGGCATAACTTGTACCGTTGAAAGCACTTCTCACCTGCTACTGCCTGAGCTGCAGCCAGCAGCATCTCATCTGTCACAGCTGCTGCGCCACTCGTCACAGCCCCTAGCCCCAGCCCAGGGAACACCAGGCAGTTGTTGGCCTGCGCGGGCCTCAGCACACTGCTGCTGCTGCTGCTTTCACTGCTGCTGGCATAGTTGACACCGCTGCTGCTGCTGCTTGTGCTGCTGTAGGCTGTTATTGATGCAAAGGAAGCCTGAGGTCGTGCTGTGACAGCTGGCCAAGGGCTGCCGCTGGCAAACACAGCACGACCCCTGCTCCAGTGTAACGCATCCTCAAACGAGCACTCTGCTTTGCTGTTGGGGTTGGATAGGGCCAGCACTAGTGGGCGAGCGCCGCGGCCACCAGCTGCTGTTACAGCCTGCAGGACAGATCCGTCACCATCTGTTGGTTCAGAAGAGTGAGCGTGTGCTGATGCAGAGCTTGGTGTGCAGGGCAGTGTAGCAGAAGTAGACATGGCATGAAGTCAAACCAAACAGACAAAGACGCAAGTGCAGCAGCTGCAAGTGGGCTGATGCGCCAAACAGAAAGACAGCGGTATAGGCTGCAGAGGTGCAGTTGGCAGTTTGTGCACACATCTCACCTGCGTCAGTGCTTCAATGACAGGCTGGCCAAACGCTCCCTTCACTGCTGCTGCTCCTATCAGCGCCGTCGGCTGCACAGCAGCCACTATGGCTGCCAGCCGCTGCACTGTGTCGTTGCTACTGCTGTTCCTGCTGCTGCTATTCCTGCTGCTGCTGCTACTTTGTACGAACCCGACGGCTGCTGCTGCTGCAACGCCGCCTGGCAAGTTGCTGGGGCTTTGAGCAAATTCTGCCTTTTCTGGGGTAAGCATTTGCCGTGTATTCAATATCAGGCCCTTGCTGTCTACCATCCATATGCGTGACTTTGCTGCTGCTGCTGATAGGCCCTGCTGCTGTAGCGCCTGTACTAGCAGCCGTGCTGTACCAAGATTCGCCTGCAGGCACCGCGCACACAACACAGAAGGGTATCGGCAATCAAACGTCACATGATCAGGCACCACTTGCAGACGTTGCTGCAGAACTTAGCCAAGGGACGACAGTGCTGTGATGATATGGGGTCCAACATATGGGGCCCCAACAGCAAACTACGCAAGCAAAACTCAGCAGATGAAGAGTACTGCAGTCATCATGCGTCACCATCTTTGTGGGATCTACTACCCGGGAGCCTCAACAATCCTAGTAGGGCTTCTTTGTTTTAGGGAAGGCAGGGGTTACCGCATTAGGGTCAGTATGCCAACCATAGAGCACTAACGCCTCCTAACACAAACAGCTCATGGAGCTTGCAATCCAAGCTCACCTGCCCAGCGCCAAAGAACAGCCAGCGCTGCTGCGTCAGTGGCAGCACGCCAGGCACCTGCACACCGCCCAGCACTGCTGCCACTGCCACTGCTGCTGTCGCCTGGATGTCATCGTTGAAGGTGGGCACACCTGCACCCTGGGACAACTGCAAACAGCAACACACATGACACACAATTTGGTCTCCTTGTTTGTTTCTGGCACTTGATTGGCAGTGGCAGCACTGTGATTGAGACGTGCTGGCTAGTTCATGTTCACTGTAGGTGAAACAGCACCTTTGGAGCCACCGCCCCCTACTCATACAAAACTGCATAACAGCAAGCAGCGTAGACCAGTCAGCATGTGTCAGTGAAGCCGTTGCTAACATAGGACCAGTACCAAGGGCAGCTCAGGTACAATACGAGCTGCTGCAAAGCATCCTCACTGAAGCAACCCAACCGCTCCAGCACCAGTGAAGAAGCATACATGTTCTGCGAGCCCTCACCTGTAACACATTGAAGGCGTTACTCACTGCCAGATCTTCCCAGTGCACCAGCACCTGCCGCTTAAACCTCCTCTGCAGGCCCTGTACAACCTCCAGCATCAGCTGCTGGTACGGCTGACCCCTCAGGCGCTGCTGCGGCTGTCCCACATACAGAGGGTCAGCCCGCAGTGTTGCGTTGTTGGTGCCGACGTCGACAGTGATGGGCAGCAGCCAGGAGGGAGGAGCGCCTGCTGCGCCATACACGACGCACTTGCCTGCAACACAACAGCAGGCAGGCAGGCGGTGACCGCAGTGCTGCGTTGTTGGTGCCCACGTCGACAGTGATGGGCAGCAGCCAGGAGGAAGGAGCACCTGCTGCGCCGTACGCAACGCACTTGCCTGCAACAGCAGGCAGGCGGGGCCAGGCAGGAAGCGCAACGTCAAGTAGTGTGCAGGTATGTTGGTTATTCAACCGCCAGGGTGGGCAGCAGCGCTGGCCACATCAAGGACAGCCTGCCCCTGCATGGCGGCTGACACAACCTGCGGCGCCTGACTTTGGATAAAAGGTTTCAAACGCACCGATCCCAGCAAGTTGGTCTAGTAATAGCCCATCTGGCACTCTGCCACAGTGTGCTTTGCTGATTGCATAACACCAACACAAGGATTACGCCATACTTTAACTAAGATGCTAGCACGCCGCACCTGTGGGTATGCCCATGCCGTGTGCCCCCAGGTCGCCAAGCCCTAGGATGCGCTCGCCATCCGTGACCACAGCAAGACGCACCTGACCAGCAGCCAACAAACAACGCACCGAGGCGTGAAGGTGCATCACAGATACGAAAGCCAGCACGGGGGTCACAGGGCGCCTAGCACGTTCGTCAGGACGACAGTCCATGAGGCAGCAGTGCAGCTGCTTGCACAGTCACAAGTACTGTGCTTGCAGCTGCGTTCGTTTCCGTGCTAGCTGCGTTCCCTTGCAGGCAGGCACAGCAGGCTGGCAGGCTGGAGCAAAGCGATGCAGTATGGCTGAAATTGCTGCGCACTGTCTGAACCCAAGTATATTAGTGCTGGTTCACAGCACCGCATCCCTGCTCACCTCGTCAGAAGGCCAGTGCTGCAGCACCTCATCAACCTTGCCCCTGCACAGCAGATATGGCAGCAGCACAACCAGCAGT
This sequence comes from Tetradesmus lagerheimii, assembly GCA_902809745.2. Classification (NCBI taxonomy): domain Eukaryota; kingdom Viridiplantae; phylum Chlorophyta; class Chlorophyceae; order Sphaeropleales; family Scenedesmaceae; genus Tetradesmus; species Tetradesmus lagerheimii. Next base: position 81,897 of record CADDIJ020000646.1, read on the forward strand.
GTCGTCAAACCACACGACTTGAATGCAGCAGCCAGGACAGCAACAATAGACGCCTCGTACTGGACAGTGCAAATTTTGTACAGTTTGTGTCGGCTCCTGCTGGCCGTTCCTGACGCCAGGCACAAGTTGCTGCACCTGACAACCACAAACGGGTGTGTCGGTCTGCTCCAGCCATCCAGGCCCGCCTGTCATAGTCGGGGTTGCACAGCCTTCTTGGGATTGGCAGTAGGCTGCCTGCAGCCAGTGTGCCAACAGCCTATGCCAGATTGGCCAGCTACACGCGGCTGCCTAGTGACATGTTACTTGTCATAAAGGGTGCAGACAGGTGCCCGCCTGTCACTGCTGGATACGTACCGCCCATGTGGCCGTGGCAGCAGGCTGCCGCAATCCAAGCTCCCAACAGTCACCAACAAGGCTGACAAGCTGGCACAGCTGACGTATGTTGCTGCAACACACTCCGCGCTGCGGTGCGGGTAGTACCAGCACTGCTGTACCTGGCACCCACCTGTCGCTGCTGGTGATGTAGAGTCCTGTTGGCCGCGGCAGCAGGCTGCCCCAGGCCATGCAGGCTTCCCCAATGGTGGGCGTGTACACAAGGGGCAGCAGGCCCTCAAGGTCGTGCTGCAGCAGCGCAGCAAACGCAGCCTGGTTCGTCTCCTTGAGTGTCACCAGCAGCCTGCAGCAACCGGGCGGTGCAGGCAACCGTTGCGGCAACGTTTCAGCGCTTTTGCGGCTGGAGTATGGCATTGAAAGGGCGTGCATTTTGCGGCCAAAACGTCACCAGCAGCCTGCAGCAATGGAGCTGTGATTGCTGCGGTTGTGGGGTCCCAGTTTCATGTGTTCCTTTTACACATGATCAAACGGGGACGTGGCAGTTGATAAGCCGTATTGGTGTCCTTGAGCGTTACCAGCAGCCTGCAGCAACCAGGTGGCGATGCAAGCAACAGCAGCAGTTCAGTTGTGTGGTTGCAGTTTCTTGTGTTTCAGTTACACAGGCACACCCTCTCCCAACCCCATGACGTCACCTGCGGAGATCAACAATTGATCCTCAGCTGAGGGACATCCGGTAACTAGGATACAGGTTGAAACGATCTGCCATGCAGGAGGCGTTACGGTGTGTGCCCAACCAATCCCAGCAGCGGCGTCACCAGCAGCTTGCGGCGCTTATGAAAGAGTGGTCCTTGGCTTAGGGACAGGGTTTGGGTGAGACATATTGATGGCAAAGCCTGCCATGCAGGAGCTGTTACAACTACTATGTGAGCCCAGATGGCCCACCTGTGCTTTTCCAGGTTGGTGCAGCAGGCGTCCAGAGCTGCCTGTGCACGCATCACCTCCACATCAAGCCCGACCTACAGCACAGTGCAACAGTGTGTGGCAGCTACTAGCTAGTAGCAGCGACTGTAAGCTGGCCTCGATCCAGCGATGCATACCAGCTGCCTCGACATCACAGCCGCACCTGCATCACATTGCTACAGGTGAACCGTGGCAGCCAGCTGCAGTTCAGCAAAGCGAGCCCACTGCCTGCAAGCAACTCAGAGCACCACTGCCTGCAAGCAACTCAGACCACCACTGCCCGCAAGCAACTCAGACCACCACTGCCTGCAAGCAACTCAGACCACCACTGCCCACATTCGCATGCACAAGCGCTTGAGTGGCACCTTGTAACCCATCTTCAAACCACATATATAACCAGTGCACTGTGCAGCTGCAACCTACCTGCCGGGGTGGCACCAAGCCTGCAATCTGCTGCTGCTGCCGCACAGCAGCTGGCGTAGCACATCCGCTGTTGATGGTGGGATCCCTGGCAGCAGCAGCACCACGTGCCTGGCAGCAGCTGCTGCCGGTGCCGCTGCCAGCAGCAGCATCACATGCTTCTGCATCGGCAAGGCTGCTGCTACTGCTGCTGCCTGTAGGGGTGAGCTGCTGGTTGTTGGGATCAGAGGCACCTGCTGGTTGCTGTGCTGCTGCTGAGTTAGCTGCTGGGCTGGTGATGGTTATGGCAGCAGTTCCCAGCATTCCTGCAGCCACAGCGGTGTTTAGCAGAGCGGTGTTAGACATTGAAAGACGCAGGCAACAGAACCATGGTCATTGCTTAGTGACGCAGATCCCCTGCCAGAAGGCAGAAATGCCCAGCTCTTTCAGACGGTTGTTTAGAGGATGGGGCTGCAAGATGTTGCAGACATATGTAGTGATGTTTCCTTGCATCTTCACCTTGCAGGATGCCTCGCCTGTGGGTGGCTGGCAACTGCACCTGTTCTGCCTGTACAGCAACAGTAGCAGCCTGCTGCTCATTGGCTCCAAAAGACGCACAACGTGCGCCAAGAAACTTTGGCCGCGCGTTGCTGCCGTGTGCTGGTTTCTGGCTTCTGTGGGGTGGAAGTGTGGTAGTGTGCACTGCTGGCAGCAGCATCTCTGCTATCTGCTGACGTAGAACGCCACCTTGCCGCCCGTGCAATGCTGTATCTGTTGGCGCACAAACAAACAAGGTTTTTACTTCAGAGTTTCGTTAGCTGTCTGTGGTTGTTTCGCACGTGTGACGCACTAGTGCTCTGGTTGTGAGTTCACTGCTGCGAGATTGCAGTATGCCGCACCTAATCTCTCGGCAGAAATCGCTTCAACAGTTTTGGTTTAAGCAACTCATTGTGCTCAGCATAATATTTCGCTAACAACGGTTACAGGTGTTATGACTGTCAGGGACCAGTAGTGAGTGCCAGCCTGGCATTGAACTCCACAGTGAACAAGGTGCAGCCACATTCCCTTCCAGCACGCGATCAATCAGGCCGTTACAATAGCTTCAGAATCAATTCATTGGCTGCAAACTGCTGCTCAACCACACACCTGCTGCAGAACATGGCAGCACAAACTGACGTGTCACAGAAACTGACATGCAAAGCAAGATGCTGATGCCGTGTTGTTGAGACTGCTGCTGCAAAGCTGCGCCAGGCAGTCACGCAGGTACCCAAGGTGCGTGGCCGTTTGAGGTTGTACAGGGTACTCATGAGACTGTCGGGCGGTCAAGCCGCTTGCTGATGCTGTTCAGCAGCGCAAGCAGAAACTGCTGCTGCTTCTCTTCCGGCACAGCTTCAAAGGATGGCACGTGCACAAACAGCGAGTAGCAAGGAGTGCCGGCACACGCATCAACTTGCGGCTGCTGCTGCTGCTGCTGAGCTGCGGATGTGCTGCCGCCGTCGCTGCTGCCTGCATCGCTGCTTGCACCTGCTGCTGCTAAGGCCCCGTCCTCTTGCTTATCAGGAGACTCCGCAGCCAAGCAGCTGCTGCTACTGCTGCTGCCACTGCTGCCGCCTGCTGCTGCCTCCTGTTGGGTGCGGCTGAGTGTGTGGGTGAGCTGCAAGCTCTTGTGGTAGATGTAATTGCACACAAACCTGCAGCAAACAGGGCAATTGCAGCAATTGTTGTGCTGAGTTGTGGGCTGGCTCACAGCTGGCTGCATGACATCACAACTGCTCATTATCTGCTCGCCATAGCGGTATTCTGTGGAGCCATGCCTTAATGCAGCTGATTAGACAAACTGTGTTTCAGACAACACACAACTGCTCGTACTGCATATGCACATGCTGCCTCTGAAAGCACAGCACCTGCTGCACCTGCAATGCCCAACATTGACAAGATCTCCTGACTGCTCCTTACTGCTGCTCCCTGTGCATCTAATGCAGTGCTTTGGAGCCCCAGCGCAGCACACAGCAGCACCAGCCAAACAACACCCTCATCACGGCTGTGCAGCGCACCTCCCCGCATCGCGCGACACGTGGCAGTCAAAGCCTGCGCTGTGCAGCTCCTGCGCCAGCTGCTGCACAGGCAGCGCAGTGCTGCGAACGCTGCACAGCCCCAGGCCCGCGCCCTGCTCTATCACCAGGCCACTTGGCTGCCAGCCTGCCTGGTCAGGGCACCTGCAGGCGCAGCAGCAAAAATACTTAGCAAACAAACAGCACAGGACACTCTCAGGCAACTCGTGACTTAGCAAACAAACAGCACAGAACACTCTCAGGCAACAAACAGCACAGAACACTCTCAGGCAACAAACAGCACAGAACACTCTCAGGCAACAAACAGCACAGAACACTCTCAGGCAACAAACAGCACAGAACACTCTCGGGCAACTCGTGACTGTCGAGGAGCCGCACGCAGGCACGTTATGTTTAGGCCCAGACCTGCCAGTGGGTACACAGTGACGGTGCCGTTACAGGCGTACATCAGTACAAGCAGTGCATGCATGCGCATCTCACAATTGTGAGCAGCATGCTGGTACTGTGCATGACGCACCGTTCGATGGCTGGCAAGGACATCACATGTGTGTAACATGCATGTGCATATGGGCTGGCTGACGCCGCACCTGAACGTTGCATTGTTGAAAGCCTGGAGCTCCAAGTTGAGGCCGTGCCGCTGCAGGTGCACACGTCGCCATGAGGCAGGGCGCAGCTCAACAACAGCGGGAGCTGAGAATACAGCAGATATACTAAACTGCAGCTGCTCGCCCATATTCAGGCTCCGCAGCAGGTCAGTAGAGGGCTGCTGAACAGCGCTATAAGTGCTGCATGGCATGCAGCTAGTGCCTGTTGAGTAACGTCAGCAACGCTGTGCATGATCTGCTCCGCACACCAAGGAGCTTGTTGGGCGGCCGTGCTTCTGTCAGCGGTGATGATGTATGGCTATGGCTGTTGGACAGTATGCAAAGGTCGCTGCTGTTGCGTGCAGCACACAGGCCGCTGCTACGGACACTGCTGCCATAGGTTCAAACCCTAGCACAGATGATGGTGTGCAGCACCCACCATGGCATATGCTTTGCATGGTGGTTGTTACCGCTGATCAACAAGTCGACGCTGAATGTGCATGAAGCGTGTAGCATCTTCCTGTATTCTTACCTGGGTATCAACTCCCAAATGCAGCAGCACCACGGGTTGCTTGCCAGCTGCGCTGCATGCAGACTGCAGGAGGGCAGCCTGCTGCTCCAGGAACTTGCAGACTGCTGTAGCTGATACTTCCAGCACTGTGCAGCTGAGGATGTGGTAAGCTTCTAGCTGCTCGTCAGCTGCGGGTGCTGCTGCGTCAGCAGCATGTGCTGCGTCCGAGGCAGTTGCATGAGTAGTGATGCTGCCGCCACGCACAGCCTGCTTTTCATGCAGCCATTCAACCAGAGCTTGCGTTGGGTTGCGCTTTACGCCATGAAACTCGCCGAAGCCAGTGACTACGAAGTGCACAGGCATGCTGCTCTGTGCTTACTGAATGCAGGGGCGTACGTGGTTCAGTTGAAAGCGCGCGGATGACACTAAGGACAAACGTTGCATGTGGGTAAGCGGCCTGCATACAGCATAGCTGCCTGGGATCGAGTATCGATGGCCTCCAACAGCACGTTTCTTGTCACTGACCTGTCACGAGCCAATTTCGAACGCCTTGCGCCGGAACGAGCTATTGTAGTTGAATTACAACCTGTCGAGACTAGTCCGTGTTGTGTACAATCTGCAGGGAACAAGCACGTTCTTGGGTAGTACCGGTGCTTGCGTTCCCCAAAACAAAACGCCACCTGACGAGCAATCCCGTCTCAATTATGCATAAATGCAGTACGATCCAGCGCTGTAGGCCGGTAGCACCTGCGGGCCAGTGTTTTCCAGCAATCAAACTTCGTGCTTCCCTCCCTCGCGTAAATGCCGTGAAGCAGCCCAGCAGTGCTGCAGAGGTGATTTTTACTATCGTTTCCACCTTAATGTGCAGCGTAGCTTGCCTGATCCAGGAGCTCACGGCCCACATGCTCTCCTCGACATATACAGCTGCATGCTCACACCAACGACACTTCTCCTTTCACATGATGGCCTTGTGATATACAGGTGGTCTCATGGGCCAAGCAACAGTTCCTTCAAGAGGTCGGCAAGCCGGATGCGACAATTGGACTTGCCAAAACCTGCCTGGTTATGGCCCTGGAGGAGGAAGCAGTAGCACAGCTAGAGGTTGTGGGCAGACCACCCAGGTGCGTGTATGCTTGCACCCTATGCAAACGCTCTTTGATGGTGCTCATGGCAACGTCATCTACGTCATAAGTGGTTGCAAGCGCCACAGCATGCCTGGTATTTGCGCAAACTGCTGTACACGCTATTAGGGTTTGCACTGGTGTGCCGGGTGCAGCTAGCCAGCACTCCAGGCAATACTACGCATGCAGTGCAAGTGCCACACCGCAGCACAACTGCAGACGGACTCGGCTTAAATGTGCTCTAACGGAGCACTTGCATCCTGTCCTCACCTAGCTGCCGGTTGCGCCTGCTGTGCTTGCAGGACGGGTGCCACTGCTGCCACGTGGAGCCTGCAGCGCCTAGATGCACTGGCAGCTGACGTCATCGATGTGCTGCAGCATGACCACCCACAAGCACTCTTGCCAGCTGACACAAGCAGCAGCAGCAGTGCACCTGATGCCAGCAGTGAGAAAGACAGTGGCTCGAGCAGCAGCAGCAGCAGCAGCGGCAGCGTCGCACAACAGACCAGCAAAGCAGCCACTGCGCGCCCTCGCGTGCTGTCCCAGAAGTATCCTATGCAGGTGCTAGGGGCAGTGAACAGCGTGCTTTTTGGACGGCAAGGATATGCGGCCTGTAACCGCTACGGCACCCCAAGTGACAGCCAGCTCGCTACTGTGCTTGAGAGTGGGCCTGGCAGCTGTGCAGCGCTGACTGTGCTGTACTTGGAGGTGAGGCTGTTGTGACAAGAAGGCTGACAGTTATGGGTTATATGTGGGTCCAGTCATCACCTTTCGATGGCACGAGCAATAGTATAACATATGTATGAGTTCCAATGAAAGCAGAACTGTCGGACATAGCAGCGGCAACAGTGCCTGCTTCCGGCAGCCATCACCTGCAGCACATGGCTGCTTTCTAAACCAAACCTCCTGCAGCTTACACCGTACCCAGCTCACAGAGCCACCACTTGCTTTTCTATCCAGCAGCTGACCCCCACATCGGCGTACGTGCCACTGTTACATCGCCACTGCCGCAGGTGTGCAGCAGGCTTGATCTGCAGCTGGGTTTCAAGGTGCTTGAGAGTGGCCGCTACTGCCTGGCCTGGCCCAAGGGTGACGACGAGCAGCAGCACCCGCTGACCGCTGCAGGGGAGGCCTGCGTGCTTGATGTGTATGGCAAAGGAGTGCTGCTTACCGTGAAGGAGGTGCGCAGAGCAGGCTGAAGGTGCTGCTCAAATGTCTGGCAGCTGCTGGGGAAGTTCATGTGTTTAGCTTGCATGCCAAGGTGACCTGGCAGTGGTTGAGCAGTGTCACGGAGTGTACAGCAAGGCGCATGCTCATGAGGGAATGCAGCAAGTATGCAAAATGCTAGCTGCAGCGTTCCGCACTCAACAAGCGTGCGCAAAGGCTCATGGCATGCAGCTGCTCTGACACCGCTGCTGCTGTGCTGCTGCTGCTGCAGGCCACTGAGCTGTTTGGCGTCACCACCGAGGAGCTCTTCGCAGGCAGCAGCAGGCGCGAGCTGCTGGCAGCACTGCTGGCTGAGCAGCAGCACAGCCACTGGTGTGCCGCAATCGGCTGCAGCCCCCAGCCTGCGTTCATGACGCAGCTCTCAGCAGCAAGCGCAGTGAAGCAGCATGTGCGGCAGCTGAACGGCTTGAGCATTGAGCGGGCGACGGCTGCTGCTGAGAAGCGTGTGGCGCTGCTGCCAGGGGACCTGCAGGTGCAGCTGGAGCTGGCGCTGCTGTGCTACTTCAGCGGCAGGTGAGGCCCGCTGTGTTTTGAACAGCCCTACGTTGTCCATTCTAGTCTCTAGATGACGGCCGACTACTGTTACAGACCGTGTATAGGAACCAAATTGTCAAGAAGAAGCCTTCCTTGGCAGGTGAGTCTTCCTGTGTGGTGTCCGTCGGTGGGGCTGGGGGTGCTACAGTGGTTGGTGTGTGTGAGTGAGGCTGCAGCACCTGCCTGGCTGGCAGTAGCAGATGTGTAGTGTTTGTGTTACGGCAATCACATGCAGCGTCCACATGATTCAAGTTGACAGGCTTGTGAAGTGTGTACTCTGGCTGTTGCCCTCCTGGGGCTGAAAGCGCTGCTGTGCACCCGACCTGCTGCTGCTTTTGCTGCTGCTGCTGCTGTAGGTATGAGGATGCCTGGCTTGAGCTGGGCAGCTATTTGGAGGCAGTCAGATGCGCAGCAGCAACAGACACAGCACCCGCAACAGCAGCACCAGCAGCTGCCGCAGCAGCTGCAACCCCACAGCTGGCAGCTGCAGCAGCACCTGCTGCTGTGCAGTCGGTGGTGACAGCCACAGCCACTGCTGGTGCTAGCACAGCGGCAGATGAGGATGCCAAGAGCAGCAGGGTGTATGGTGAGCTTGTGGATGATGACGTCATGCTGCTGTTTGAGAAGCTTCAGCTGGAGCTGATGCTTGGAGGTGCTGACGTGGCATGACGCAGCATGCGCTGGCAAGCTTCTAGATCTGTCTGCATTGGAATCACCTTGCAGCCATCAGTGCAGCGGTAGAGCTGGGCGTGAGTTGCTGATGTATGTACAGCTGGTGTAAACAGCAGCAGTTCTACCTGGCACGAATTCCAGCAAGAAAGCACCAGAATGCGGCTGATGTATGTACAAGTGTTGGGCTGCAGCATGTCACTTTGATAGATTCTGATCTGGTACTGGGCAGCACTTTGCAGGGTGGTGTGTAGCGACAGTTACTGCGATACAAATGTATGCTAAGCGTTGTTGCATTTGTGTTATTGTTGTGCTGTGATTTGGTATGACATTACCTTTCACAAACACACTGCACAAACTCATGCACGTAGCTTGCTGGTCAGTGACCCACGTGCTCACTAATCCACCCTGATGATCTAGTAGCACAGCGGCTGCGGCCGCCGCATGCGTGTTGAGCAATAACTTGAGAAAATGTTGTTGATACATGCAGATATGTTCACCAGTCTCGTTGCAACAGCACCCACATGCATATTTGGCACCGGCAGGCTGTACAAGGCACTTTCAGCAGGATGGTTGCAGCCGCGTGCTTCAAGTTGTTGTTGGGTTGCGCAGAACTCCGTGATGATGTGTGCGGCCACACGAACAAATAGTTTAGAGAGTCTGATGCAACATGATGCAGTGCCAGAAACCCTTGTTGGCAAGCGACAGCACTGTACTCGGGATCCGCTGCCAGCATTGGACACACTGGCTTTGCACTGCAACCAGCACATGCATGCATGCAGCGCTGCACTCGCATAATGTGCTCATATAGTTCAATGGCGTGTTCTTCTTTGTGAGCTTAGGTTAGCCGCCCCAGATGCAGTTGCTTCTTGACGAAGAAGCAGCTGCTACAGCATTATTTACAGCATGCTGCACTCACAGCTGCTGCTGAGGCGTTGCCCGGGCCTACCACGGGGAGGTCGCTCAGAACCAGGCCCAACAACAACCAAGCAACTAAGCAACTTCAGGCATAACCATCCATAGAGGACCCGCGGTTCCATCCTCGGCAGACTACGGGCCACATGGAGTCTGACTTCATGCAAAGCAAACATGGCAATTTCTCGGCATTCGGTCATTTACATTGTCTCAGTCAGACTGTATCCATGAGCCCTACAGGAGCATTGACGGCACGCGCACCCTTGCCAATGCTGATCCGGATCAGAAGATCCCCCTTATCAGGGCCTGCAGGCTGTTGCGAGACCCAGTTTCTTGGTTGTCAAGACTGAGTCCGTGCACACCTCTTGTAGCTATGGAAGAGCTCTGCACGCGGCTGGCGGAAGAGGCTGTTGAACCACCGCGGCAGTCCCGGATATGAATTGCAGCAGCTTCCTTGCACCAGCGAAGCCCAAATACACTAGGCTTATAATTTTCAGATACGCCGCATAGGTACAATGATGAAAGTTGCAGGTTGCGCTAGCCAAACTTTGCCGCCAAATCCCAGCATCGGCCCCACGCGTGGGCAGTGCGCTGCCAGCGGTGGCTCTGGCACGCGTGGCAGCAGTGGCAGGAAGTGGCCCGGAGCGCTGTCAAGCAGTGCTGCATTGAAATGATTTCAATGAACATCAACAGCCACCACGATTGCGGAACTGCATGCAACTGCAGAGTTGAGAGCACTGCATTAAAACTTCTCAGCGACTGCCTGGTTCTGAAGTCTACACGCGGTCTGCCAAAGCTATCAAGACAGCTTTCAAACCAAGCTGCAGTGTACTATGATATACATCACATCAAACTTCTGCAGATAGCACCAGCACAGTGACGTGCACCAGCAAGCGCAGCTGGCGAGATGACGAATGTTGTACGCTGTGTCAGCTGCTGGCAAGTTGACGTGATCATTGATGCGAACAGGCTGAGAAGCAGGCCATGATAGCGCCCCTTTTCATGAGGGCAGAGTGCCTCATATCAAACAGCAGATGACAGGTCACCGACAGCTGGCTAAAACCGAAGCAGCAACATCGGATGCCAGGTACCAGACTACTTTGCTGCATGAAGTGCTGTCGCCAGAGGCTTCAGCATGTTGTGTATTGAGCGCCGCGCTAGGGCACTCGGGCTCTTGCCCTGCCCCTTCGCTGCCTTGCCCTGCCTTGCCGGCTGCTGCTGCTTCCCTGCAAGCTCCAGCATCAACTGCTGCACCTCAGGATCTGGCACTGATAGCTGCTGCACTGCAACACCGCCCTCTGCTGCTGCTGCTGTTTGACCACTGCCTGCTGCAACACTCCAGCTGCCACCTTCACTGTCACTGCTGCTGCTGCCACTGAGCTGTTGTTGGCTCTGCGCTTGCTGCTGCTGCTGCTCCTGCTGTGCCTGCTGCAGCTGCCGCACCCAGGTCCGCAGTTGCTGCCAGTCCAGATTCCGTTCTTGCAGCAGCCCATACACCTCCCCCACAACCTCCTGCAACAGTTGCAACCGGCAGCGGTGCACAGACAACACAGCAGCACTTCAGCACATCTATAGTTTGACAGCACAGCAGTGCCGCAACGCAAAAAAAGATATGCATATCTCGCTCAATAGCGGATGCCAGACAGACGAGGACACCAACTGGTTCAGCCTGGTTTAAAAACAGACTATGCCAGCCAAGCAGCCTCTCCTCTTTCAGATGCCACCAAGCAGCTCTGCTGCAGCCTGAATCCTGATGCTGCTGGATTTCCTGATCCTATTTTCTTTCCTATAATTCAATTCCATACCCAAACACCGCCAGCCAACAAGCCTCACCTGGTCGTTTTCAAGCAGCCCCTCCATCCACAGCTGCAGCTCTGCTGCGAATAACAGGCCCAATGCTGCTGCATGTCCTGCTTTCCTTCCCCTGTACACACCCAAACACAGCCAGCCCCACCTGGTCATTGTCCAGCAGCCCCTCCATCCACAGCTGCAGCTGCTGCTCCACGCCAGCATCTGCGTACGGCAGGTTGTTGCGCTGCGCCATGCCCACAGCGTCGCTCAGCCGCTCCAGCGCATCACCGTCCAGCTCAGCACGCAGCAGCTTGGCCACCAGGCCCTCCTGGCGGCGACGACCCTGCAGCAGTTGCCAGTATCATACGACGACGACAGTGGAAATGCATGTAAGCAGTGGGCTTGAGAAGGCTGTGGTGAGCTCTACATGTGGCAACTTGGCTACTCCAAGCCCTGCTGGCAATATCGATTGTGAAATTTGAAAGGCACAGGGGAAGCAAGCGGGGTTAGGGGTGCAGTATGTGTGCACGCAATGAGAGCAGTGGCAAAATGACGATGAGCTGTGCCGAAGCAGCATGTAGATGATCTACACAGATATTCCTCGTAGCATCAGGACAGCCTGAGCCCCCACGTGCATGCCACTGCGTCCTGCTGCAAAGATGCATTTAGTGACACTCAGAATACAGCTGTTGTGCCTTGCCTGGTTTGTTGGGGGTATGTCCATTGCGATCTTGATCTGTTTAATGTGGTCAGGGGTCAGCAGGTGGGAGACTGCCTGCAGCTGCTTGCCACTGAAGCCGCACATCCCGCGCACAAGCGCACGCAGATCCTGCTCTGCAGATGTCAAACCACAGGCAGTACCAACGTGATTCAGAAGGGTCTAATGGCAGCTTCTGCGTTGAGACTTTTCGTATAGGTCCATTCAGATGAGCTGAGGCACAGCAGAGGCACCAGGCTGCTGTTGCTGTTGCTGCTGCTGCCAGTCCTGCCGCCAAGTCCGCTTGGTGGTGATTCACTTTCATATGAGTAGGAGAAGCAGCATATGTATACATACCTTGCCGCTTTTCTATTGACCTGTTCCGCCTGCCCTGGACAGGCTGCTTCACACGCTGGGACTCGGCAAAGTTGAACGAACATCTCACAGGCAGCGGCATACGCGCGCGACAAAGTTGTTGGTGTGCATGCAAACGGATGTTGTGTTGCTGTGCCAACATGGTGCTTGCTGTGATGCAGTGCTAGGTGTGCTGGCAGTAGTGGTGACTGCTGAACGTAGCTCAAGGCAGCAGGAACAGCCGCGAACAAGGATCACACAGTTATCTTACATAAAGCTCACAAGCAGCCACCAGCAACTGGTCAGGGCATGCCAAGAGGTTGACGTAACAGCAACAGCATGCCAGACCCACTAGGGTTCAGCCAGCCACACTGTGCTGAGCTGCATCCCCGAAGCCGCAAGCAACACACAGAATCAAAGTTCTGCAGACGTGGCTGCCGTCACCATACACCAGCGCCCTTGCCCCAAACCAGAGTGCAAACACTGGACCGTCGCACGTATCTGCTGCACCGCGCTACCTAGGGTTGCAGTAGTCACAGGGTTGCTGGCGGCCGTTTCTGCAACCCTACAGGCACGTCACTGCTGCACCAGGGCTCACTCACTGCTGAGCTCTATTGCACACTGTTATCTGTACCGCGCACTGCTTGCGATGACGCTCCTGCTGCTGCACTCACAAGCTCTCGTTTGTTAGCAGCGCATGCGGCACTGCTGTACGCGCCCGCATCAGCTGGACCAGCATCTCATTGTAAGGCGTCGCTACACCCGCTGCTGCACCCTGTCGCACCACAAACCCATTCAAATACTCAATCTCTGTGGGACCCCTCCTCATGACATCCTGCAGCATGCTGTTGTAGTTCTGGCTGTTCAGTTCCACCACATGTGAGACACGTTCAAACAGCTCCTGCTCACTGCCTGGCAGCTGATCACCAAACACTGCCTTGCACTCTGCTATTACGTGGTGCCAGATTCCTTCTGCGTGGGGGTTGCCAGGCAAGCCGCCATTTCGGCAATGCAGCAGCCCAGACAGCGGATTGCTGCAGCAGTTGACAACCAGCTTGAGCAGCAGCTGCTGCTGCAGCTGATCCGGTGAGCAGCTGGTGTCTGGCCGCAGCTGCTGCAGGCTGCCTAGTAGGGAGAGCATCTCCTGTATGTTAACTTGCCGCCGCTGCTGTTGCTGCTGCTGCTGCTGTGCGAGTTCACCTGCTGCATTCGGCGGCTGCTGATGGCCTTGCAAGCCAACACCGGTGCTGGTGCTGCTTGCGCTGCTGCTGCTTGCTTGGCTGGCTGCCTCTGCTGCTGCAGCAGCCACCAGCTGCTGGCAGGGCTGGCCTGCCACGAAGCTGCCTTGCCCGCAGTGCTTCACGCTGAAGTCACCAGTGCGGTACGCACCTGCACAAACAACCATGAACAGGCACACAAAGAAAAGTGTCTACATCAAGTTGTGGTTACAAGGTTCAGGGGATCGTGCAGGCTTGTGTGCGGCACCACTGCACCCTGCAGGTTTGAGGTCGTGCCAGCATCAGACGGTGGGCAGAGTCGTGTTCAGCTGCCCGAAATGCTTGCATGCTTGCATGCACATTATGAGCGTGTGGCCTCACCATGCGTGGTCATGCCCAGCAGAAAGGATGCCGCTGCTGCTGCTGCCTCCCCTCCAGGTGGGAACAGCGTGCGCACCGCATCTATGTACACCCCCAACACGCCATTGGTGAGCAGCAGCACCACGCTATCTTGTGACAGCCGATGCTTCACTGCTGCTATGGCTGGCACAGCATCATTGGCCTTGGTGGTAACCAGCAACCGCTTGATTGGCCCCCCATGCTGCTGCTGCTGCTTTCCTGCAAGCGCTGGGCTGCTGCAGCCTGCGACCTCCCCTGCTACGTAGTAGCTACTGCTGCTACTACTACCTGTACTGTTGATGCCGTTGCCAAGTACAGACGGCCGCTCCACAGTAACCTTGCTGCCAAGTGCTGACAGGGCTGCTAACTTGGCTTGGCTGCGTAGCAGCAGAGTGCAGGGGATACCCCTGGCGACTAGTGCCTCTCCAAATACTAGGCCGATGCTGCCAGCACCTAAGATATGCACACCTCCTGCTGCTGCCATGCCAGTTGTCCTGGCTCTGCTGGTACGGCTGCTGGGGCTGGGGGTGCGGCCGTTGGGGCTGTAGTGAGCTGAACTGTGATGGCTTGGTGCAGCTACTGGATCAAGTTGCTGTCTGTAGTTGAGAAGCGGCGGCCCAGTGTGGCCAGCAAGACCAGCGAAGCAGCTCAGGTAGCAGGGTGGTTGTGCCTGCTAGTAACTTGTTGTTGAAAGCAGGGTCGTCAAGGCGGGCAAACGCAGAGGGGCGTCAGCTACAGTGCCTATGTACAGACTGCTACAATGCTGCTGCTTTCAAGAACCCCAACAGAGACAACTTCCCTACGACAGCTGATCGCCCTGCTCAGCAGGCGCTGCGTGATGATCGTTGGACGTCTACTAATCACGGAAGCTCGGATATCGGCGCTGACCCGCTCAAACGCTGCACCTTACGAACAGGTCGCTGATCTGTAAAACGTGATCAGCATGCAGCTGTATGATAAGACATTTTCACTTAGTGCTAGAGGTAGCTTTTATAGAACACGAAATGCCGTTGTGCGCCCTGTGCTGACTTCAGTCCGGCAACCTACCACGACCAGTTCCCTGCAACAGCATACTGCAACCTGCAGCATCCAAGGCCGCAAGGGAGCACTGCAGGCTACTGCAGAACAGCAAAGGATCCGGACAGTCGTTTGCTCAGCAGCTGAGGCCAATGTGTCAGTGCAGCAGTCTCTTGTGGGTGAGCATCTGCTGCGGCGCGTAATGCTGTATCTGGCCAGATGGATGTGATCTACACTACACTTGCACAGCACACTTGCCTTCAATGCTGTGCTGTATGATTGTTCAGTATATGTGCAAGATTGTTTGCAAATCCGTCGATTTCACTGCTTATGTCGTCTAAATGCTTGCCTACACAGTCAGCATGCATGTTCAACTTGGCGCTCTGCCTTGCCAGAAGAACATAACGCATGTAGAAAGGTTCGGCTATGAATATATATATCTGCCTGCCGCTGCACATAGCCTCATCCCTGAAAACGCGCGCACTCATTACTAATCAGCCACGTGCTGCACCCACATCTTGTGCTGCCTGCCTGCAGACTACATCTGTGGGGGCCCGCTGCTGGAGGCTGCAGCCATCACCCCACAGCAGGTGCAGCAGGAAGCAGCAACCTGGCAGAAGCTAGGGCGGCAGCTGGCGCTGCAGCTGGGCTTTGACCATGACAGCATGGACGAGGTGCAGAGGTGCGCCAGAGGCACAAAAGCATGCTCTGTATTGTTGCAGTGTTATAGCGATTAGGTGACGTGCACCAGTGCAGTGTGGTCGTTCTGTATGTTGAACGCCAGTGAGCACTGCTGCATGGCTCAACAAACGTGCTGGAGCCATAAGGGGGTGCCTTGGTGGCAACGGCAGAGTTTACTGCATGATGCTGCGGTCGTTTGCATTTTGTGTAACATGTGACAGCTGACGCGGTTAGTTGTGAGGCAGCAACGGCAGTGTTCCCAGCCTAGCAGCCGCAGGCAAGGCAGGTGTTAGGCGCCAACGGCGGCAGCCAGCCATCACTACTACTGTGGCAGCCAGTGGTGGCAAGTGCTAGTAACAGCTGTCACAGCAGTGAGGGAAGCTGCTGCCACTGATGCTACTGCTGGCCCCATCCCCTCGGCTTGGCCCTGCAGACTGCGTGTGTACCGCTACTACCTGCCGGTGTTCTTCTGGGTGCAGCAGCAGCTGCAGCAGCACAAGCAGAAGTTTGAGGGCACAGACACTCCACCACTCGTGGTGAGTTGATGTCACACGCAGCACGCAGCAGCCATACTAGCAGCTGCCTATATCAGGGCGGCCAGGCACGAAGTGTTCTTTGCTTGCAGCTGTGACAATCTGTCTTTGGATGGCCTTGACGTTGTTACTGTCTCCATGATAAGCCTGATACGTAGCTTTGCTATGACGTCTAAGCTCTTCTAGCCACACACTCACACAGTCAAGCCTCAAATGACTGTCATGCTTCAAACACTTCCATCCACACTGCAGCTGGGCATCAGCGCCCCTCAAGGCTGCGGCAAGTCCACACTAGTGGAGCAGCTTGAGCTGCTGTTCACGTGGCTGGGCACAGCAGCAGCAGGCGTGTCAATTGACGACTTCTACCTCACCAATGCTGGCCAGACTGCTTTGGCGGCAGCGCAGCCAGATAATAGGCTGCTGGGGGTGCGTGGGAATGCAGGCAGCCACGACTTGGAGCTGGGTACTGCGACGCTGAAGCAGCTCAAGGGGCTGACTGGCAAGGGCCAGACGGCAGCAGTGCCAAGGTGGGTGATAGTGCAAGCCTCGTTTAGTACATGGTGAGGCAGGTGCGGGTGGACAGCAGAGTAGGAGCTGGACGGAGGACTGTAGTGTGTTGTGTATGACTTGCAGGGCGCAGGTGCTGTAGATAACTTGCAGGGCGCAGATGGGGCGATGAAGTAACAACGCCTGCATGTGATTGCTAGCATTGCTCTGGCAGTGCAAACACTGCACTGCGCGACTGTGGAGCTACGCTGAGTGTGCATGCATTTCTGTTGTCCTCAGGTACAACAAGTCAGCGTTCCAGGGCCGTGGCCACCGCGCAGACCCCTCCACATGGCATGTTGTCGGCTTGCATGCACACGCAGGAACAACGCTCACTTTCTGCGCCGTCACTCACTTCTGTCACCAACACTGTCACGCCGCAGGTATGACAAGTCAGCCTTCCAGGGTCGCGGCGACCGCGCAGACCCCTCAACCTGGCCAATTGTCAGCGGCCCGTTGGAGCTGGTCTTCTTCGAGGGCTGGATGAGCGGCTTCAGGCCTGTTGGGGAGGCTGCTGCTGCTGCTGTGGAGGCCTCGCTGGTTGAAGTGGACAGGCGGCTTGCTGCGTATGAGGCTGCGTGGGACAGCCTAGTCGATGCGTGGCTGGTCATCCGCATTGGCGACCCCCAGGTGCGTTGGTGAACAGCTGGCACATGAACCAGAAGTTGGTATCAGTGTCTTTGGTATGATCCAGTGGCGGCGTTGGATGCTGGTTGCAAGGTGTATGCACGCATTGCTTGCAAGGCTGTTGTGTTTCCACATGCATGTTGCAGCTGTTTGCGTGCTGTTGGTAAGGATATCCTGCGCTGACGCTGCGATGTGTTCTGTCTGCGCTGCTGCTGCTGCCGTGCAGTGGGTGTTTGGCTGGAGGCTGCAGGCTGAGCAGCGCATGCGGGCAGCTGGCAAGCCAGGCATGACAGACGAGCAGATCACTGACTTTGTGTCGCGCTACATCCCTGCCTACAAGGCCTACCTGCCTGGGCTGTATGCTGCGGGGCCAACCACAGCCAAGGCTGGCCACACACTCATAATCGAAGTTGACCAGAGCAGGTCGCCTGTACCGCAGCAGCCCAAGCCGCTGCCGCTGCAGTGAATATATGGAGTAAGTGGAGAGCGTGCAGTGTGGTAGCGGATCCGTTTTCTGCGGGCGTCATGGCTGGCATGAAGCTTGTGAGCAGCAGTGCTGTTGGGTGCAGCACAAAATGTTCCCCTTGTGTGGTGCGCCTGCACACAACTGCCACCTGGCATGGCAGTTTCTGCGGTGTTCCTCATAGGTGTGGTAACAAACCCCAATGGTGATAGGCTGTAAAGGAAGAGGGCAACGTCGTTGCGATCGAGGCTACTGCACAACCAAGAACTAGCCTCGATCCTTCCCTGAAGGCGGGAACTCTTGATCTGCAGCGTGCACCAGTGACCACAGTACGAATCATCGCCATTATTGGCGAAACTCTACAATGGACAAAGATTTTGCTTGACTCCCAACGCCATAGCCTCGGTTGCATGCCGGCCGCTGACACTGCTGCCGACAGCAGCGCTCCGTGGCTTCGCGCACCTGCCTGTGACGGCTGCCTTTACTTCTTCTTCAAGCGTTGGCATGACTGCAGCATACTACTGTTGCTTTTCACTGACAGACCAAACGCCCTCGCGATATGGGTTGGCGATGCAATCGCTGCAACAACATGGACCGACTACTAGCACTGCTTGGTGAGCCCGGTGTGATTTGTTGTGTGTACTTGTCTGAGTTCTTGTAGAATCACGAGGTCTATCGACGTACACAAGATGCATGCATGCAGCAGCAGCAAGTTGGGGCAGCAGGTGCCAGCAGCAGAGCATGCGTGCTGCCTGCACCTTTGCTGTTCTTCACAAGAGACGGGCCTGACCATGTGCACTATAAGTACTGTTGACTCGAGACTCGAGGGTAGGCTACGCACCTGTCCGCACTGCTGCTGCTTTTGCAGCGCTTTTGGTGCAGGTTCTGCTCTACCATCAGGCCCATGCACAGTTTGCCCAGCAAGTGCTGGATGCAGGGCTGTACGACAAAGCTGATCAACTTTTCAACAGCACAGCAGCAGCAGCAGGCAGTACTCCAGCAGGAGCAGCACAGCCGCAGTTTTGGCAGCCTGGCGTCAAACTACCCAACTGCTCAGCTACGCAAGTGTTACTAACAGATCTGGGCATACCAACAAACTTTGCCGACCTGAGCCCGACCGACCAGGCCACTCATCCTTCTATTGCAAATATCATACAGCTGGCGTATGCCAGCTGGGTTGATGATGTGCAGCAGCAGCTGGGGGGGTGTTTGGCTGGCTTGGGTGTTGATGCCAGCAGCGTACAGACCATCAATGTGAAAGTGCAGCCGTACGGAGGCACGATGAGTGCAGTGGTGATGCGCGCTGGCAGTAAAGGCGTCTTTGTGGCGTTTAAGGTGAGGCGACAGATGCAAGAAGCAGCCAACACTGTACACCTGGTCATCCCTTGAATGCAGCACGCACGAACTTGATTGTACCATGCATCTGGGACATGCTGTTGATTGCAACCAGAGGAGATCATCAGGAGTCAATTATGACAGGGTACTGGCACCCTGCTGGGCATGATCTGGCACATGATATTCTGCTGTTGCAGGGAACGGACTTTGAGGACCCTGGGGATGTGTTGGTCGACACAGACTGCGCACACACGCAGAACGTGCGCAACCTGTTCACAGCCAGTGGCAAGGGAAATGTGAGGCTGCACAGCGGCTTCTTCAGGGCATGGCAGGCCATGGAGCGGGAGGTGACAGCAGCAATCAGCAAGCAGCTGCAGCAGGTGAGGTTGCATTTGGTGTGTGGGTCACGATACTGTTTCCAGTGTAGTGCCGTGAGAAACACACCTGCCACAAAAGCGTCAGCTGGAGTTATTAGATCACTCTGAGCTAACATCATACGCGCGGCATTAACATCATAAATGATGTACAGTAGATCCTAGGGTGTGGTCATGCGATGGCAGTTGTGCTTTGAGGGCGCACCAGGGAACATATGCCGTGCTTGCCGTGCACTGAACGTCACACTGCAGGTGGATGAGGGCAAGCGTGTCTACTTCATAGGCCACAGCCTAGGCGGAGCCCTTGCAGCCATTGGCGCCCTGCGCTCACACCACCGCTGGCAAACCAGCTCCTCGCCCAACCAAGTAGCAGGCGTATGGCTGTTTGGCTGCCCACGCATTGGCAACGTGGGATGGCAGGTGCTGTACAACAGCCAGCTGCTAAACAGAACCCTACGGATGAGCAACTATGCAGACTTTGCTGCCAGGCTGCCCATGCCTGTGCAGATCTGCCCGCTAACAAACATGTCAGCTACCTACAGCTTCCACCACATCGGCAGGTCTTTGGTGCTGTGTCAAAACCCTAGCACAGGGCTGGTGGATGGGGTTTTGGAGCCAAGGGGTTCAGAGCGTTTGGATTGCGGCGTTCTCAGTGATGTGCCAGACCTATCGATCAGGACACATTGGCTGGGCTCATACCTGGATGCTTGGCGTCGGCACTATTTGCAAGCCACTGGCATGGCGATAGCAGACGATCCGCGGATCAGCAGCATGATGTGTGCTGAGTGTAGTTTGTCTTTCTTGAGTGTTGCGAAGCAGATTAATGTGCCAGCACGTGCGGGTGGGCCTGTGACGTGTGCGGTGCATGCCAACTGCAACAACAGGAGGGCGTGGGATGCAGTCACACTGGTGGGCAGCATGTATACCAAGAACTACAACCCCCTGTCGCTGTGCATGCAGTATATTTGCAGTTGACAGGTTTCTGTGCATGATGTATCAAGGAACAGATGTGATCACAGTAGGTGTATGGCAGTACGGTGTGAGGAGCGCTGTTGGCAGAACCACTGCCTGCTGCAGATTGCTGTCAAGCAGCAGCTTGATGGAGTCCATGGTCCCGGGTCCTGATTGCCTTGCTTGCTGGGGTGGCCATGCCAAAATCGTTTAGCCCAGGGCAGGCTGCGACTAGCCACGTAGGGCAGCTGTGATTGGTTTATGATCAGCCACAGCATCCTGTGCCAAACAGCGTTGAACACTCTGACTCCAACACATCATGTGAATCCGTCTTCCACATATTACTAATAAACAAAAGGGTTTTGTTGGTTAATTACTTGGTCATTGAATGACAAGTGCTGTGTGCATGTGTGTGCCAGGGCGGTGGGGAGAGGGGGCAGGGGCAGTCAGTAGTGAGTTGAACTTGTCACGAAGCTTACGTCCGTTGGATCATCATCATCATCATCATGTTACCCATTAAGCCATAGCATCAACGCCATCGGCCCCGCGCCCCTCAGGAGCGGAAGAAAGAGGGAGCACTGCTCCATTGTGTTTGCAAATATTACGCACATCCCAAGCTTGGACAAGATACTCAGCAATGCTCCTAGATATCACTCGGCACACCCCCCTACTACCCCAAATATCATCAGAAACAAAACGCAACAACTTGGTGGATGCTTCAGTCAACGACAACACATTGCGCAATTTTTCAGCGCCGCCAGCAACATCACGCAAAACAGACCGAATTTCATCAAGCATAGTATCCCTCTGAGCAGAAGTAGCGGGACAATCAAACATCAGATGTGACAAAGACTCAACACCCTGACCACAAGCAGGACATGCTGTGTTAGAATCAGCTCTGCTGCCACCATAACGACTGGTACGCTCATGCACACAAAGACAGCCCATTCGAACACGCATCAGCAACTCAATACCACGCGTTGGCGCACCAGAACACAAAAAGGGCCTAGCCCTTTTAAAACGCATGGCATCAGCATGTGTAGGGTGCACATGCGTGATGTAACGGCTCAAAGTAGAGTGCTGCAGTGATTCACAAACAATTCTGTCTGCATGCAGCTTCCTGACCTGACGGTTGATGTGATTCTTGCACGCATTAGCTCGATCAGCCGCCGCCTCAACATCCACACCATACTTGCAAAGCAAACTCTGCACATACTTATGCCAAGGTGTCACCGCAACAGCACCACTAGGGCGCTTCCACTCAGCTGAAAACACCTGATGTGGCAACCGACAGTTCTGCATACGCTGAACCCTAAAGTAATACTCCATCGCCCTCTGATGAAGCCACATGTGCAATGGCTTCACACCCCATTCAGCCAGAACAAGTGAAGTGCAAGGGCGCTCCTTGCCACAACGCATTGAGCACTTGATGATGTCAGTCTGCACTTTGTCAATCTGTTGCAGTTGCCTTGCAGTTGACGGAAACCAGACCTCGCTGCCATATTCAACAATCGGGCGAACGCATGTAAGCAGAATGATACGCTTTACTTCCACGCTGATGAGCCGGCTCTTCCAGACTGGCATGAGCCCACCCTTCACACGATGCACTTTTGCCAACATCTTCTCAAACTGCGTATTCCAGTTGCAGGCATTGTTGAACCACAGGCCAAGGTAGCAGTACTCTGATACAACAGGCACAGGCACACCGTTCCAAACGATGCCAGAATCAGCCAACTGGCTGGGCTGTCTAGCTGGTGAGACATGCATGACAGCAGACTTCAAGCTATTCAGCTTGAACCGCCACTTACAACCGTATTCATAAACTGTTGCAGCCACAGCCTGAACCTCAGCCAGAGATCCGCACACAGCAACAAAGTCATCAGCCTGCATGGCTGCCACAACCTGACCAGCAGGTTCGTCACAAGGGCCCATAAGGGTGATTCCAGGGTGCTTTGCATGCACCTCATGCAGCAGATCATCAATGAAGTACAGGTACAGTGTGGGGGAAATAACATCGCCCTCATGCAAACCAAGGTCACATGTGAAGCTCTCAGTGACATGACCTTCGTGAGACACCACACGGCGTGCACCCTGATACAAGTTGTAGAGTACACGGAACATCTTTCCACGCACACCCTTGTCCCACAGCTTTTGAAAGAGCCCATCAAGCCACACTGTTGGGAAAGCCTTATGTTTGTTGACGTCCGTTGGATGTTCATTACGGCCAACAACATCTTGCATACTACGCTGATGATCACCGCTTGCAGTTGCCAACTGCAATCCGGCGGATTGCTGCCAGCACTGGCAGTTGTGGCAAAATACTTGACTCAGCAGCAGCCGGCAGCTCAAGCCGCTTGAAAGAAGCTGAGCTGAGCTCAGTTGCCGGGCACGGTGGACCAGCACTGCTGGTTCAGCAGGTGGTGTGCTGCCTAAGCTGTCCGACAGAACGGTTCTTGCATCATGGCATGTGCGGCCCTGCACTGGCCGGGATGCCTGAGTCTGTGACTGACAGTCAGTTTACTCATCATCGTCATCATTACTGACTGTAGAATTTGTTCGGCATGGCATGAGTAGGCTACTTTGTAAGGCTACTGCAGGCTTTGTAACAGCCAAAAGCTGCATCAAAGCACCACCATGAAGCCGGTGACCAGCCTCTGCACACTAGGCGTACCAGTACCGCTAACTTCTTTACTAGGCGTCTGCAAGTCAGGCTGCTGCACCCGGGAAGTGCGCATGCCACAGTAAATGCATGTTCTCAACAACAAGCCAACACAATGTAACAGCAACGGGTAGTTACAAGTGTCCGACAGTCCACTGTAAAAGTGTATGTGCTGTCACAGTTGTTCAAGGCTTGAACAATCCCTCAACCAAACGCAACTCTGCAGTGCGTAACCTGCACGAGGTCGTAATGAAATCTCCAACACTTGACGTCAGCATGTGCATGGCTCAGCACGGGCTAGAATGGGTGCTAAGCACAGGCCATGATGCACCACTCAAAGATGCACTATCGAATATGCACCACCTGATACTGCACTGTGCCAGCAGCTCAATGCGTCAAGCTCAAGCGTCTGCAGCCTGACGCGGCAGGCACATGACAAGTGCGGCATATTACCAGACGTGCTCTCACTGGTATAGCAGTAATATCATCTTGTTCTTGGTCAATCAAGTGCTCCAACAAAGGTCCTTGACGCCAACAGCCGTTGTCTACCAGACAAAATCAATGCCCATCAGATAAGCTGCAAACCCAGGCATAAGCGAGGTGCACACAGGCCTCATTACATGCCCAGAACCATCACTGCTGTCAAACAACCCTGCAACTACCTAATGATGAATACTTGATAAGAACACCAACCATGTGTGTTTGTTTGCCTTGCCACCAGCATGCATACCTGGGCACATGGCACCAACCAGCAGTATCAGCATGAGCTACCGCACCAAATGCATCAAACATCTCACTTCCTGCCGACGCACACAGTCCTTCCCTCAGCATCTGTCTGACATGATGGCTTGGTTGCGCAGTAGATGCTGGCAAATGCAGTCTTGTCTTGGTGCATCATGCCTTCGCCAGCAAAGCAGAGCACCTTGCCGGGCGTAACCGTGCCTTTGCAGAAGTCAAAGCTGTATGCGGCGCTGTTGGCATTCCTGTTGCCCTTGGACTCTGCACACGCAGGACATCACGACGCACACCTGTTCGTCTGTCTCTTCTTGCTTGCTTGTTAAAGTGTGCTGCTTTCACATCTGTTGGTTGGCCAGCTACTAGCTGGTAACACCGGCAGCAGATTTGTCGCCTGACATGGATGCAGGCCTGCTGCAGTTGCAAGACATACAGCCAAAGCCGCTGCTTACTGCCATGAGGGCTTGCAGCGGCTGCTGTGTTCAAAGGTGGGTTTCATGCCATTGTGTCATTTTCTCGCAACATTGTAACACACAGTGACACGTCACTCACCCTGGATGAGGTCCCATGCCAGCATTGCTGCAGCGTCGCCATGAACCCAAGTTCCTCCTGTGCGCTTCAGCGTGCTGCACACTGGCACCTCCTGCCCATTGAACAGCACCCTGCAGGCAGCAATGCACGGTGTGCAGTTGCAACAAGCTTGATGGAGGAACACAGGCTGCAGGTGCCAGACGGCGACTCTGATGCATCGAGCAGCCCAGCAAAACTACGCAAACATGCTGCTGTGATGCGCCTATGAGTACTGCGGCACAGATGTTATGCTGCTGCTCCCTGCTGCGTATCACTTTCGTGCTCAGCTGGTAGTGATGCTGTGCTAGCCTGCTGGTGTGCTGCTGCTAAGCACATCTTGCCACTCCACAGGACGCGGTCCTGCAGGGCTAGCAGTGATGCAGCCTAGTCGAACAGCACAGCAGCCTGACCATACATACCTGGGTTCACCATCAATGACAGCTGCCTGCAAGCGGCGGCGTCCTCGTACATGCTGCTGTGATGCTGAGGCACCTTGGACACTGCTGCAGCAACACCACCACGGGCACCCGCAAGATGCAAACCTTGAGAGTGAACCCGTAAGAAATGTTCTAACAACCCAAAGCAAACCTATAAACTGCAATTGGCCTGCAGCAAACGTTGCATATGGTGTGTTGAGGTGTGCTGCATGACTGTCCCACAAATCCTGCTGTACTGCTGCTGAGCATGCGGTCCAGCAGGCCCAGTTCCCTCGCGAATGCTGCTTGACTCACCATTCTAAGCAAACACATAGCAGCAGCGCGATGCGAACTGCTCTAGGTGCTACACCAGACATTCTTTTGGGCTTGGTTCCGTGCTGCTTCCGTTTCTGGATGATGCGCACTGCTGCCGGCTGATCACTAGCTGAGTGGATTACTAAGTTTGTCAGGGTCTAGTTTGATCGTGTGCAGTGATGTCGGAGAACGTACTTGGCACAAGTATAATTGCTGCGTGGGCCCAGCTCCTGGCGATTCTGCTGACAACTTTTGTGCGGACGAAAATGTGAACAGTACTGTAAGATAGATTGTGATGTTGTTACAGATTTGACCTTTTGAGCGGATGGAGTGACAGCAGGTCATGACCTTCCTCTGTCCAACCTCAGCACCTTCGTAGCAGCTGCGGTACTCACCAACAGCACCTCTGCACACCGATTTGCTGATATCTGCACAGTCAGAACCACAACATCATGATCGACATGGTTCAGCAATGCCTTTGAGTGCTTCGTCAGACTGCCACGTGCACCAACACCCGGCACACCCGGTTTGCGTCCCTAAGTCGGTGTTTGCGGCAGCTCTCCCAGATACCACATGCCGTGCACTTGCTACAGTAGTGCCGCTCAAACCAATGCGTGCAGGCAGAGCACCTCCACAAAAGCCGCAAGTGTGATGCTGCAACTGACAAATAAGGATGCACCAGGCCCCAGCTGCAGCCTGGCCAGACTGCGCTGCCGGTCAGGAGCAACAAATTGCAGTGCTGTCCATACCCCTGGCCATAGTGTATGCAACATCAACGCCGCACACGTCCATTTCAACAGAATGCCTCTGTTGCAGCACAGCTGGACCCACCACCAGATGGCTGCAGCAGGGCCATTTTGCCAAGCCGCTGTACTGCAGCATGGGCGTCAGCAAACACGCCAAGGCGATAAGACGCACAGCGGCTATGCTGCCTTAGCTGCCTCTGCCTCTGCTGCTGCTGCCGCCAGCTTCTTCATCAAAATCTTGTTCATGAGCCCAGGGTTGACCCTGCCCGCGCTCTCCTTCATGACCTGGCCGGTGAAGAAGCCAGCCAGCTTCGTCTTGCCTGAGCAGTACTGCGCCAGCTGGTTGGGGTTGGCGGCAAGCACGGCATCAACCATCGCCTCCACAGCAGACTCGTCTGCAGCAGCAGGCAGCAGCAGGTGCAGGTAGCGTTAGCTGGCTGCGATGCATGGTGCAGATGTGCTGCTGTGCCATAATTTGATGCTGCAGGCAGCTCGGCGGCGGTTCAACGAGGACCCCATCATGTCAACTGTGCAGCTAGCCCCCTGCAAGGTCGCACATGACCACACTTCTTACATCTTTCCACATGATCCTGCACAAGCACAAGCACATGATATGCGCACCTGATATCTGCACCAGCCCCTCCTTTTCCACGAACGCTTTGACGCCGCCGTTGCCCTCCCCGTCCAGCAGCCGCGGCAGCACATCCTTTGCGATCTTGCCACTGATGGTGCCACCCTCGATGAGGCTGATCATCTCAGCAAGCGCAGCGGGGCTGATGGCCAGGCCATCCATGCCCATCTTGCGCTCCTGCGCGTTACGACACATCACAAACATGAAATGTTTGCACTGGACCATCTGTGTGTTGGTGTGGAGTGCTTTGCTGGCCTGTGCACGCATATGTATGGCAGCCCAGGTGTTTTGGGGTTGTGGCAACAGCAGCAATAGCTTACTTTCCAGCAAGACAGTCAGCAAAGAGCATGCAAAACCTGCTTGCACACCTTGTCAACTGCCTCTCATGACCAAGTTTTCTGCTGCCTTTCCTGGTACCTTAATTCATCACACACCCCTCTGCCAAACTAAGCACTCCCCAACACACCAAGCACTCTGCAGCCCCACCTTGCAAGCTGCCATGATGTCCCCCATGATCCAGTTTGCTGCTGCCTTTGCTGGTGCGCCTGCTGCCATAGCTGCGTCAAAGAAGTCTGCTGTTGCCAGCTCATCAGCCAAGATGAGCACGTCAGCCTTGGGCAGGCCCAGCGACAGGTAGCGCTCACGCTTGGCGACTGGCAACTCAGCCATAGACGCCTGCGCAGGGGACAGCATACAGTTGTGGGTTGTTAAAGTGGGTGCTAGATGGCAAGGCGATGATGAGTATATGTGGTGTAATTCTTGCAGGATGCCTTGCACTCTCACATGCACTGCTGGCTGAAGTATGGCTGAGCATCTGGGGCCAGGGCAACGTCCGTGCTTCAGGTTTGCAGTCACAGTGTCAGTGAAGTGCCCCTACACGGTGCCTACCTTGACCTGCTCTATCTGCTGCTCAGTGATCTCCAGCTCAGGCAGGTCAGGCTCAGGGAAGTACCTGCGCACGCAGTGAACACAGTGTTGACGCAAGCAGCGAAGCGCAGTCATCAGCACACACACACACACACACACACACACACACACACAGGCTCAGGGAAGTACTTGCTCCAGCAGCGCACACAAGCAGAGCGTGGTCATCAACACACACACACAGTGTTGCATCAACACACACAGTGTTGCAGCCCATCAACACACACACAGTGTTGCAGCCCATCAACACACACACAGTGTTGCAGCCCATCAACACACACACAGTGTTGCAGCCCATCAACACACACACAGTGTTGCAGCCCATCAACACACACACAGTGTTGCAGCCCATCAACACACACACAGTGTTGCAGCCCATCAACACACACACAGTGTTACAGCCCATCAACACACACACAGTGTTACAGCCCAGCTTATGCGGCAACTTCATTCGGCACCTCAGCTGCAGGTGCAGCTGAGGTGCAGCAACAGAGCCAGGCAGAGATCAAAGGGATGTGCCTGGCAAAGTCGCAAGTGTTCCACATGCCCACACTTGCAGTTTTGCATGTTGGGGCCGAAACAGCCATGCACACTTCACCAACAGTTACAGCCCTGCTTGAGAGCCAGCACTGCAATGCCCAGCAGCTGACATCAGCGCATTGATCGGCGCTCACTCGATGGTAGGAGGTGAGGAGGCTCATGAGATATTCCTCATCATCACCCCCCTCTCCCGCCTCCCTTACGTTACACGGGTGTTGAGTTTGAACACACCACATGTAGCTCATTCATTCATTCATTCATGTGTTCACCAGCAAGACAATACCCAGCAGCTGACACCAGCGCATTGATGTGATGTGGCCCCACCTGTAGTCTGCCAGGCCCTCCTTGGTGCGCATGCTGGTGGTCTCCTGCCGCCCCTCATCCCACAGCCGCGTCTCCTGAACCACCTTCGCAGCATGCCCAGCCTGCAGCAGCGACACCTGCAATATCGCAGCAGCAGGTGGCGAAACAGGTACACAACAAAGTCAGCATCTGCCGCACATCCCGAGAACCACCCAACCTGGAAATCGGACTGGAGATGGGCAGATATGTGCCTGGTTGCAGTCAACATCTGCCACATGTGTACACACCTCTCTGGAATGCAATCAGCACCATAGTGGCAGCCCACTCTTGTGGCGCTGCGTTGACATTCTGCCGCATGGTACAGAGGTGCTGACAGTTCACAACGGCTAGCCTTATCCTTTGAACACATGCCGACATGTGGCAGAAACATCAGCTGCACACGAGCACGAGTATGGCACATATGTGCAGGCTCGCATCTCAACACCAAACAATGCGAAACGCTGGCCACGGTGCTGTACAGCCCATCCCCACAACTTTTATTACTTCCGCATACCACCCACCTGTCGCTCGATTTCGAACTCGATGGCCTTCTGCATGTTGCTGAAGCTGTTCATGTTCTTCACCTCCACCTTGGTGCCAAACTGCTGCTGCCCCTTGGGCCGCACACTGATGTTCACATCGCAGCGCATGCTGCCCTCTGCCATGTTGCCATCAGAAATGCCCAAGAAGCGGCAGACGCGGCGTAGCTCGGCGCCATATGCTGCTGCATCGCTTGCGCTGCGCATGTCTGGCTCGCTGACTATCTCCAGCAGCGGTACACCTGCGGATGGTGATTCCGCGCAGCAATGTTACATGTGTGTGAAGTACGTGGCTGGCGCAGGATTCTCAGGATCAGTCAAAACAGAGGCGCCATAACAACAGCTAGCAAACACAAGGTTTTCGAGCCGGAGTTGCTGTGATCATCTGCAGGACTGCGAGCCGCTGGTGTGGGCCCGTCGTAACCTCAAACTATCTTGTAGGCACAGCTAATGCCAGGTTCATAGGCAGCTACCATAGGCAGCCTCACTCACAGCCATGCCCCCACCTGCGCGGTTGAAGTCCACCAGTGTATGTGAGCTTCCGCTGAGGCTGTCAGCGCCGCCGTGTACGTTCTTGCCTGCATCCTCCTCCAAGTGTGCGCGTGTAATGCCGAAGCGCTTCACACCCTCAGGAGTGTCCACCTCCAGGAAGCCGCTGCTGCAGACAGGAATGTCATACTGACTGCAGTGATGCACAGCAGCAGCAGCAGCAGCAGCAGCAGCAAGGGTGAGGCAGCCTGATGATTGCAGCAGACGGTGTGGTGCTGAAACTATGGGCAAGCAACTCAGAAGTTGAGGAATGGCCAGGGAACTGACAGGGCAGGTGTTTCTATGCCAAAGAAGTCTAGGACAAGCTGTTGCTGCTGCAGGTGCAGATACGTATGGCATGGCTGCACGAGATGGCACCAACCATCATGCTGCTAAGCGTTGCAGATGAACGACCGGCGGTGCTGCAGTGGCGCTCTCCATTGCTTCTTCTGCTCCTCCCTTCCTGTTCTTGCTGTGAGTAAAGCGCATGCGCTGCAGCGCAACCTCACTGCTATGCTGCTGCAAGTCCAGTCTCCTGCAGCCCACCTGATCTGGTAGCCCTTGGGCAAGTCTGCATAGAAGTACTGCTTGCGGTCAAACTTTGACCGCCGGGCAATGTTTGCGTTGAGTGCTATGCCTGCGCGTATTGCTAGGTTGACTGCCTCCTGGTTCAGCATGGGTAGCGAGCCCTGCATGGGGCACCAGTTGAAGACAAAACACATTGACCGTCAGCATATGCTTGGATCTAACCTTGGAATGCTATGACTGACGATGGGCGCATTGTGTGGAGCCCCATGTGAGTTGCTGTTGGTTGTGAGAAGATAGCTCTTGTTGCCGTTGGTATCACTTACACTGCTTTGTTGGAGGCACCTCGGCCACTGTGGTCCCCTGGATAACTGGCTGGCATATGTCGCACAACTATCCCTGCTCCGTTCTATACTCCTGATGTGCAGCCGTTGCTGCTACTGCTGCTGCCAACACCTGGCTGAGCAACAGCAGGTAGTGCAGGCCATCGCGATGTGGTGTGTTGAGCACACAGTATGCTGCTGCCACTGTTGCAGTGTTGCAGGTCACATGGGTGCTTCTGCCCAGCCCTCCCTAATTCTGCTGCTGCTGCTGCTGCCGTTGGCAGTGCTTCTGCTCACCGGGTGTCCCATGCACACTGGGCAGATATTTGTGTTTGGTTCGTCACCATACTGGTTGGGGCAGCTGCAGAAGGCCTTGCTGCGAGTCAGCAGCTGCACGTGCGTCTCAATGCCAATCACTGCCTCGTACTGCACAGCACCGGCACCCACAACAGCACGTCAGTAGCTTGGTCAACATGGTCGCATCAGCTTGCTGAGGACTATTGCATTGCTGTTACTTGCAGAGTGCTATCAGCTGCTGGTGGATGGCAGACAGAAGCAACACTGCTGGGTGGCCAGGTTTGCAAATGGGGCACGTTCTGATGACGGGTGCATTCCCACCCATTGCAGCTCATACACAGTGCACTGACTGAACAGGCTGCATGCAAACAGGCTACCTGCATCAGCAGCCTGAGCAATGTGTCCACTGCACACCCAAATGAACTGAGCGGGGCCCGGAACAATAGCATGCACTATGTGCTGCATGAGAGCAGTTGCAAAGAAGCAAGGACAAAGCTCTGCAGCAGGACTGCTTGCTGGCTGTTCAAGGCTGCTGCCCAACGACAGCGTGGCTGTATGTGTGGCTGCAGTGCTACGGCTGTGATGCTATCCAACAGGTTTGCATGCAGCAGTGTTTGCAGACTGAAAAACTTGAAACCATGGCTCCTACGAATGCTGGTGCTTGCTATAGGAGATTGGCAGCATGCAGACTCACCTCTTGGGCTACACTGGTGTCTGCTGCTGCTGTTGGTGCAGCAGCTGCTGCTGCCGCTGCCTGGCAGACATGCCGCCGATTTGCTGCCACCAGCTCTGCTGTTTCATTACGTCTAGCTGTTTGTGATGAGATTGCTCGGCTAGCCCGCAAGTGCCGGCCGTCTGGCTGCACCCTAGCCCTGTGTGCTGCTGTAAAGAGCTGGCCCACCACGCATTGGCCTTGCCGTAGCGCTGAAGATTTCAGCAGACCCTTGCAATTCATTACGTTTTTTGGATCGCTAGCACGCAGGACGCACGGCACTACAATGGACGTGGCTTTTCCCTGCAGGTAGTGACCAGCTGCCCAACTTCAAGCAAAAATCATACAAATATTACCATATACGCAAGCTTAAACACTTCGTTCCTGGCGCTATACTCTGTGCATGTAACAAAAATTCGCCAAACCTCAGTGCGCATTTGTTTCTCTCTGTGCTGTGACTGGAGCACAAGAAAGCCAGCTATGAGGTCTCAGGCTATTATGTGTATGTTTATAGTTGGAGTTGAAGAGTTGCGGAGCGTCTAGAGACGCAGACACCATCTCACTTCTTTTCACTTGTACACGCAGCATCAAGAACTGCTGCAGGCCAGAAAAGGCGCTTGCAACCCATTTAACATACGTAAAATTTACGGCTGTTTTCGTGAGCGACTTGCGAGACACATAGCTCAACAATTAGCTACATAGAGCAGCAGAACGCAGTCACCAGTTGCCCTTCGCCAGGCAACCAGCACACGCGGGCAGCCCAGACCAGCCAGACACATTATGATTCTGTTGAAATATGGCCTTTAGTGGCCACCTGACGCAGGAGCCTACCCACTCACCTGACGTGCCATCTCACATGGAGCGCAAGACCTATCAGTCCTCCTTTGCGAGCCTTAGGGTGAGCCTAGAAGCAATAGTTACATTGTTTTAGCTTTATCAAGCTGTGCCGTCAAGCACATGCAGTTTGTTGTGCAACGGCCTCACACACTGCATTGATGCAGGCGACCATGGAGCAGTGCTCCGAGATTGTCTCTGAAGCTTACTCAAAGCCTCCGGAAGAGCTCGACATCTACACTGGGGAGCTGCCACCTGGTCACCGTAGTACCGACCGCAGGCAGCGGTGAGTGCACGACACCACACTGGCTCCAGATCACACTCAGCAAAGCTTTAGCACCCATTCTAGATGCTTTCATATTGTAAAATAACTTGATCGTACTGTTTCTGCAGATACTGGGTCACAGAACGTGGAGGGGACATGTTTGTGGCACTCCCTGGTACCACCCACCCCTTGGATTGGTCCTCCAACCTGCGTGTGTACTACAAGCCCATAGACGGCAGCGACGTGCCACCTGAGCAGCTGGAAGAGGTGCCATGCGCCCACGCAGGCTTCTTCTACAGGGCTGAGACAGTGCCAATCCTGCAGCTGCTGCAGCAAGCGGCAGACAAGGGCTGCAGGCTAGTTCTCACCGGCCACAGCCTGGGAGGTGCAGTCGCAAACCTCTGCGCGCTAGCAGTGCTATCAGCTCAGCAGCGCGCGATCACTGCAGCTGCTGACAAAGCAACAGCCGCAGCCGCAGCGCAGCGCAACCCGCCCTCGCGCAGGCGGTGCAGGCGCAAGTCGCGCCTTGACACACGAGCCGGTGCAGCTGCCAACAATGCCAACAACCACAGCTGCTGCAGCAGCAACAGCGACTTTGCGCTGTCACCGCAGGCAGCGCTGACGGAGGTGCTGTGCGTGTCATTTGCTTCGCCCGTGTTTGCAAACGCGGCACTGGTGGCGCACATTGAGGAGAGCGGCTGGGAGGAGAGCTTTGTGAATGTGGTGGTGCCTGGTGAGCGGCATAACCAAACTCATATCAAAAATGTATGAAGAAACCATGTGCCTTGCCAGCTGCAAGCTTCGTAATCAACCAGAGACATTGCAGTTACGATTACACGCCGCCTTTGTACGTCCAGTGACCCAAGATTCGTGTCGCCTATTTCCTATACCTGGAGTGAGGCTGTATTTGCTTTCCTTGCCAACAAGCCGCTGCATCTGCTGCCGTTGCTGCAGAGGACTACTGCCTGAAGCTTTTCAACAACGTGCTCACCTCAGCTGCGCCAGAGACACGCAGCATCAGCAGGACCACCAGCAGGAGCAGCCTCACAGGCAGCAGCAGCCTGCAGCTGCTGGAAGACTACGGGGAGTGCCCTGCTGAGCCATACGAGCCAGCACTACCTGACGACGCAGCAGTCGGCTGTGCAGAGCTGCAGCCAGCTGTGCCTGCAGGCCTGGCAGAAGGTGCTGCAGCTGCAGCCGGTTGCAGCGCGGACAGCAGCCCCGGCAGCAGCGACAGCAGCAGGCAGCGCTACAGCTACACAGGGCAGCAGCAGCCGCTCACAAGTGCACTGGCAGGCAAGGGAGCTCGCAGCAGGTCGGGCAAACGCCAGCTGAGCTTTGCGCTCCCGCTGCATGAGATCCTGGACAATGACACAGCAGCAGATGCGGCCAGCACATCTCTTGCACCACCACCAAGCAACAGCCTGTCACCTCAGGGCATGCCGTGTGTTGCAGCAGCATGTGCCAGCAGCAGTGCAGCTGGCAGCAGCAGCAGCAGTGCCACTGGCAGCCTGAAGTGTAAGCTGAAGCTTGCAACTGGCGGCGGTTGGGCCCAGCAGCAGCAGCAACAAGATGAGGCGGACGAGAAACAGCAGCCGCCATCTCCCTCATCAGCGAGCCTCTACTCAGAGGGCTCTCTGAGCTCAACTCGCTCGTGGACGCTGCTGGCTTACATGCCAGACATATTTGCGCGCTCGTTCAGCAGCCGCAGCTTCAGCAGCTGGGGCAGCAGCAGCAGCCGCGACTCCAGCGACTCTGGCATGACAGCAGAGGCAGCAGAAGACGTGTTTGCAAGCTGGGGCATGCGGCACGCACGCAGCACGATGGATCTCACGCAGGGCATGAACCTGAGCGATGACGGCAGCTGCAGCAGCGGCAGCAGCAGCAACTTGTGCGGCATGGATGACCTGGAGGCAGCTGCCACGTTCTTCACTGGAGTGGGCGGCTTACAGGATGAGGAGCAGCAGGCCCAGCAGCAGCAACAGCATGGCGAGGAGACGCCGCACGCACAGCATGCACAGCACGAGCAGCACAGTGGCTTGCGGCGCAGCGTATCATCTGCCAGCCTCACAATCTTCAACCAGGGGCACCGCAAGCTGATGCAGCCGCTGCGGGCGTCCGGCGTCAGTGACAGCCTCTCGCTGGTGTCCAGCCTACTGCCCAGCATGCGCAAGGTGGTGTCAGCAGGCCGCACGGTGGTAAATGCAGCCTCCTGCATCACTGAGAAGGCTTTCAATGTGCCGCTGGATGTGCTGGAGGTTGGGCTGATCAAGGCGCTGAAGCCGCCTATGTACCAGCCAGTGGGGCAGCAGTGGATCCTGTCTGCTACTGGGCTGGTGCCGCAGCAGCAGGAGATCACGGCGTACCCGAGGCACGTGCATGACGTGTACTGGCACAAGGAGCTGATGCTGGTGGCCTTCAGGGAGCACTCAATCGGCTTCTACAAGCACAGGCTGCTGAAGCAGGCCAGCAGGCGCTGAGTGCTGCTGTGCTGTGCTGGGCTGTGCTGTGCTGAGTATCGGTGCTGTGTGGTGCTGCGTTTAGATTGTTTGGGGCTGCACCATACGCTTAGGTCAGTGAGTGGAGATTTGGCTGTGCTGGAGACTAGTAGCTGTGAGGCGCCACATCTGCCTGCTTCGGATATCTCAATGTTGAAGCCACCCGCTTGAATTGCTTTTGCCTTTTGGTGCAACTTCCAGTGGTGATGTTGGGTGCTGCCATTGCTGGGAATGTTAGGACGGCTGCAGCTCGAGCTTGCACCAGCAACAGCTGCATGCGAAGCAGTGCTGTCATGCTTGGATATCTGATGGGTGCCGGGCAGAGCAGCAAAGGCTTGGGGGTGGAAGCACGGCTGTGCTATTGTTGCAGCCTCGGCTTGTGTGCAGCTTGTGTAGATGTTGAGATGCAATTAGCATGCTGTCATATATGTTCGGGAATCATCGCGTGCTACCTAGTAAGGGGTGTCTCTGCTTTTGAACGCACGTTTGCGCAGCAATCTCTTGCATGAGACGCAGGGCACTCAGGCACAGAGGTACGTCAGGCACACAGTGTGAACAATCTCCACTCGAGTTGCAGTCGTTGTCTGCAGTTGTGAGCAGCCAGAATGGGATGAGCAGTGAGCTTGCCAGGTCCTCATGCTGCGCCAAATGCCTAAGAGCAGGCACATCAGTGGTGTGCTAGGTTCTATGTTCGCTGTAGAACGTGCAGTGGCCAAACTCGCTGTATGTACTCTCCTTCCAGTTCCTGGTAGGTGAGATCGAGGGCATGCACTGCTATGCCAAACTGCAGTCAGTCTGATGACTACGTTGACTGTTGCAGGCATTGCTTGTGCTGCTGTCTCGCTAGGCAGTTTACTTGTGTATATGATGGAGACCCTCCATGCAGTTTTTGACAGTACACAGGAAATTGATCCTCAACATACAGCCTGCTGAGCCAGATTGGCATTGACAGTTCGTACATAAGCTGAGCAGCAGCACGCAAACATAGGTGTGCATGCCCGAGCTTTCCCCCACTACATGACACGAAGCACTTGCTGAGTATGCATGTTCACATGTCAACCCATCAGGTGGGGGCATGCCATGTTTGATGATGTACATGAATGTGATCTGCTTAGGGTCCTGAGGGTCTGCTTGGCATTTATGATTTGTGAGCTGAAACATGCCAGCTGCCCTCATGTATGTGCTCCTGTGAATGTTATTTGCATAGACAGAGGGCAGTGCTGCTTGGTGTGCCGGTATGAGGCTGTGGCACCATGTGTCGTACACAAATGCAAGCATCTTCAATAGCCTCTCACCAGGGGTGAGTTTGTGTGGCTGTCAACCAGATCATGTACATGATGTGTGTTCCACGCAGGGCCTGCAGCTGCAGCACACAGCTGTCAGAACTGACTCAAATGATGTGTTTGATGCGGTCGCACTGGCAGATATGCAGCAGGTTTCAACCTGTAGGCTATCGGCTGGGCTTTACAATGGGGCGGGCGCTAGTGTGGTGGGGCTTTGATCATGATGGCTTGCGTGATTGTTGTTTTGCAGGCAGAGCAACCTTTGATTGTGTGTGTGGCGTGTGCATGCATGGACTCGTGATGACATAACATATGCGTGTGGCTGTGTGCTGGCCCAGCAAGTGGGCTGCTGACCTTTGACAGCTGACATGCTGATGATGACCAGGGTTCATCAGTACGTTGATTTCAGGGCAGCGTACTGTCCAAAGTACGTGAAAGTACGTACTAGTACGCGTATTGGGGGAGTACGTGGCTTTAGTACGTGGTCTCTGCCTTGCAGTCACACGTACTGCCTTGTCACTCACATGTTAGACCACCAAGAGGCATCCTAGAGGGCCTACGCCATAGTGTAGGCATTATATATATTACGTACGCAGTTTGAAACCCTGTCGCACACCAATTGACACAGCATGAGCGCCGACTCGCCAATTGTGGTTGATGAGCTCAGCAGCAACCCAACAGACCACTTCAAGGTCCTAGAAACGCTCAATCACGGCCAAAAGCACTTTAAGTGCAACTACTGCAACCTCCAATTCAAGGGCACAGGCACTCGCTGTTATGTGCACCTGACTGGTGAAGGCAGGTGTTTCAGCCTGCACAGCAGTGCCAGAGAACGTGATCACCTGCATCAAGGCCGCCAAGACCAAGAAGCAGGCAGACAGCAACAGAAAGCGTCAGGCTTCAGAAGCTGCTGCAGAAAGCAAGCGCCAGCGACGTGAGAGTGTGCCAGGCGGCAGCAGCTCAGTGCCAACTGGCAGCGGTGGCTCCGTTCGCTCCAGCCAGGTGAGGCTTGCAATCAAGCCTGGGACTGCAGCGTTTGCTGTCTGCTGTTACAGCAGGTTGTTATGTTCTGTTGCCGTGGAATTGGACTGCATGGCCCATTATTGCTGCCACTGCTGACCACCATTGCTGCCGCTGCTGCTGCTCCTGCCCGCTGCTGTGGCTGCTGCCCACCAGATTGGCAAGGCTTTTGCCCGCGCTGACAAACAAGCTATTGACAGGGCCCTGGCTGACTTCATTTTTGCAGAAGGCCTGCCCCTTCGCACAGTGCAGAGCCCCTTCCTGCGCCAGTTCATTCAGGCAGTCCAGAAGACGCCTGCCCCCTACACTCCACCTGCCTACAACACCCTGCGCACCAGCCTGCTGGATGATGCCAAGAAGCGCGTCACAGAGAGCTTGCGGCCCTGGGAGCAGCGGCTGCAGGAGACAGGCGGCACCTTGTGCTCTGATGGCTGGAGTGATGCCGCAACAGGCCCCTGCTGAACGTGCTGGCGGTGAACCCCAAGGGCGCCAAGTTCCTGACAGCAGTGAACACCAGCGGCACTGTCAAGTCTGCTGAGTTCATTGCTGCATGCCTCATGGAGGCTATTGAGGAGCTGGGCCCTGACAATGTGGTGCAGGTGAGATCAAAGCAGCTGGGCCATGCCTCAAGCAGCAGATGCAGTGTGCAGGTGCGGCAGGAGAAGCGGAACTGGCAGTGCACAGACAAAATTGGTTCCCTTGTCAGGCAACCTACAACTTGTGCACCAGGTTTCAGTACGAAGGCAACTCAATGCTGCTGCTACTGCTGTTGCGCTGCTGCTACTGCTGTCATTTTGCTGCTGCTGCTGCTGTTGTGTGCATGCACAGGTTGTCACTGACAACGCGCAGGCCTGCCGTGCAGCTGGTGCCCTTATTGAAGCACAGTACCCTCACATCACGTGGTCGCCCTGTGTGGCACACGTGTGCGACCTGGCGCTGGAGGGCATCTTTGCCCTGTCCTACTTCAAGGAGGTGCACAGCAACACCAAGGGCTTTGTGGGCTTCATCAACAACCACCACCACACCCTGGCAGCATGGCGGCAGCACCAGGCAAATGCAGAGGGCAGTGTGCTGCAGCTCATCAAGCCTGGTGAGACCAGGTTTGCGTCAGCACTGCTGATGATTGAGCGCACCATCAAGGTCAAGGCCAAGCTGCAGCAGTTTGTGGTGTCCGACAACTGGAACAACGCCATCGCCACCATGAAGGCCGCTGACAAGGTGCGGCAGTGTTGGAAATCTTGCAGAGCTGTTAACTGCACATTGCCTGCCCCCTTCTCACAGGATATAGGGTGACGCTGATGAACCCTGGTGCATGGCAGCCGTGATGCTGCTGACTTGGCCTTATGCTGCCGCACATTGTTGCATACCGCATGCAGCACACCTGCACATGGCTGCACAAGTGCCCTTGTGAGAAGTGTTGACCCCACACCTGACAGCATTTGTGGTGCAACAATGCTCATGTGCCACTGCCTTTGCATTCCAGGACACCGCTAACACCTACTAGGACATCATCCTGAGCGCTGCGCACTGGACAGCAGCTGAGCAGGCGTTTACTATGTGCGAGCCTATCCTGCGGCTGCTGCGCTTTGCTGATGGAGATGTGCCAAGCAGCGGCAAGATCCACTACTACGCCTACAAGGTGCAGCAGCGGCTGCAGGAGGTGCAGCTGGATGATGAGGTCATGGATGAGGTGCAGGACATTTGGACGCAGCGGTGGGAGTACATGAGCAGCCCGCTGCATGGTGCAGCCTACTGCCTCGACCATGAGTTCCTGACAGATGAGGGGATGGACCTGGGCAACAACAGGGATGCATGTGTGTCTGACCTGCTGAAGATGATCAACAAGCTGGTGGCAGTGTCTGATAGGCAGGCTGTGCGGTTGTCATATGCTGCCTTTCGCAGCAAGGAGGGGCTGTTTGGCGAAGCAGAGGCGCATGCTGATGCAAGAAGAAGAGGGGTTACACGGTGTGCACAGGCAACTACGTTGCAACGAACACCCGAAAATCTGGAACGTCGCAGATGACTCAGCAAAACAGGCTGTCACTCAAGGAGACTCACCCCAGAAAGTCTCTCTGTGTGTGTAACTTGACATATGGCCTTGCAGGCAAAGCCGTCAGTCACAGCACACGCAGTGTTGATGCTAAACAAAGGCAACAAAGGACTAGTGTAAACAGTGTCAGTGACAGCAAGCTGCACTTTATGCAGTGTAGCGGGCGGGCTGAATCCACAGAACATCACCCACCAGCAGCAACACAGCCTGGCAGGCGGCGGTCTGAGGCGACAAACTAGGGAGAGAGAGCAGAGGACAAGCCAGCTGCTGCAAGGGCCGCACAACTACATTTTGCAGCAGCGACACGGCAACTCACAGCTCCTGCAAAGCAAGACGGCTAGCTCTGGCGTGTCAGAAGTTCACAGAGAAAGCACGTACACACAGTGAGAAGAAGGCCATCACCGCCGCACCACACACAAACCATTGCCACGCAACACAGTATGCCAGGCAATAAAAGGCTGTTGTGTGAGCAGCCGATTTCTATACCGTGACGGCACCCTAGCCGTAACAGCAAAGTCCGCAAGTGCATCCCAAAAAGCACCTACTGCTGCTCTCACAGCCACTTGCTCCACCAGCTGGGGTACCCCAAGGTCACTTGACACAGCCCACGCTGCCAGCGCACCAGTGGTGGAGCATATATGGTGCAGACCACCCCCAGCTGCAGAAGCTGGCCATCACCCTGTTGTCTCAGGTGTCAAGTGCATGCTCGGCGCTGTAGCTTAACTGGTTAGAGCACCGGTCTTCGGACTGGGAGGTGCGGGTTCAAATCCCGCCGGTGTCGCCCCCTCGCGGTTAGGAACCAGTGGCGGTAGGCTCATTCCTACTGTGCTAACCGATGAAATGGGGGGCAAAGCGCTAAAAACTGGTACGGGCTATGCTCGGTAGGAAGGCGCGTATGGGGTAGAAGGTAGTTAACGTGATCCACCGAGGTGCACGCACGCTTGACTCCCACGGGCGGCCCTGAAGGTAAGGCAAAGGGTCGGGCCATAAGCCACCATTCCATAGAGAAATGGTTGGTAGGGCCCAGATGACCCGACTATCCTAGCGGAAAACCGGGCGCGCCGGGGGTTGCTCTTAGAGAGTAACGGCCCTGGATCGCTGATAGTCGCTTCGGCTGCCTTGGCCCATAAACTTACGCACAGAGCCCACCAAAGCACTGTTGCGTAGTTCCTATTCCTATATAGTGCATGCTCATGTGAGCGCAATTGGTCCTCATATGATTTCATTCACAACAGGCGGCGCAACAGGCTCACACCTGCACATGCGCGTGACCTAGTGTTTGTGTTCACTAATGGCAGGCTTGTGCGGAAGATGGCTGTCGGGGAGGAGGGGTTCATTGGGTGGGATGAGGAAGAGGAGATGGAGGGGAGTGGCAGCGAGGGTGAGGGAGAGGAGGGAGAGGAGGGGGGTGAAGGTGAGGGTGAGGCCGAGGGGGTGAGGGTGAGGGAGAGGAGGGAGAGGAGGGGGGCAGCTGTGAGGTTGAGGGGTGAGGGCAACGTGTAGCTGTGTAACTACAAGCACCAGCCTGGCTTTTAGGGGAGTTCCCACAGTACAGCGTACTTTGACCCGTACTACAGCGTACTCTGTCTCAGCCGCCACGTACTCTAGCGTACTACGTACTACGTACTCTAGCGTACTACGTACTACGTACTCTAGCGTACTACGTACTACGTACTGATGAACCCTGATGATGACGAAACTGTTTGGAGTTTCTGCTGTTAGGGTGAGAGCAAATCGCAGCCTGTTGTGGCGCATCAAGCAGGAATGCCGCAAATGACAGATGGCCAGCTGTGGGGTTGTCAAGCTGTCAATGTTGGAGGATGCTGGGCGGCCCGGCGCGTCGGACCCTGTCTAGTACTACTGTGCTCTAGTGGATGGCTGTCACTACGTAGGCCGAAGGGAGGTTCAACCTGCGGCAGTGCCCATTCGATGGATCCCTCGAAGGGGCAGTGTGAGCAGTGTCGCAACATCATACAAGGCAGCACCATGTGCTGCTGGCTTGCCGCGTGCATGGCCCACGTTTTATTGTGCACTGGTGCCCCACAAGCACTGTTGCCGCCCTGGCGTTTATAAAGTGAACGTTTGTTGTGTGGCAAATGATAACCAGCAACGGAGTCTGGGAATATGTCAAAGAACTGAGTTAGACGGATCCTGGCTCGTGCCGGTTGACGGCTTTTATGATGTGGTTGCAACCTGGGCACGCGTTGACAGTTTGCAGAAGGTCTGTCACAGTGAGACGGGCGGATTCTTTCTGCCTTTGATGCCACCAGCCTGGTGCTGCAGCATGCGGCAATTGTTGCAATGTCATCAGCTGCAACTGAGGCTGGTCTCTTCAATTGCAACGAAATTCTTGCCGCAATTGTTTTCAAATCATCATGAGGATCCTGTAACCATCATTCATCAAGGAGGTTGCCAACTTCCAGCTGGTTTGGTTACAAGCGCTTCAATAGCGCAGATGTGCACGGAGCACACTGTACAATTGCTGCCTCCATGTACAACTGCTAGGGCTCAAGATGGTGGTACAGTCTGGACTTACGTTTTGCATCTGGCACACGTTAAAGCAAAATTTAGAAGTATTACAATGACTTTTGAACAGGCGATCGAACTGCAACGGCCACAGACTGAAGACATCAAACGCATCCTGTGTTGTCGTGTGAAAGGTAGCGATGCAACCTGCGGAGCTCTGAAGTACGCTAATGAAGTGCATTCAGTAACCCTAGTTAACCGGCAGCAGCAGCTAGGAAACCACAAGCAGCAACGGCCACAGACTGAAGCCAAGCAGTTAGCAGCACACGATGCTGCCTGCTGTGCAGAAGCTGCACGGTGTTCAAAATGATCTAAAAATGTTCAACACACGTTTGACTGTTATGCATGCCTCGTGTGGCTGCAGATGTGCTGAACGTACCCTCTGCTCTTTGTGTCTCTCTGCAGCCTTCAGCAGCAGCCTCACCTCTGCAGCAGATTCTCAAGATGTGTCTGCTGCACACAACAGAGTTTCTGCAAGGGGATTTCCTATTGCAGGGCTTCTGGGCAGGCACATGCAGCCTCTGCAGTGGTTGTCAAGCAGCAGCGGGGGGCTGGCAGTGCCTCCTGCAGTGCTGCAAGCAGCAGCGGCAGTGAAGGCAGCAGCAGCAGCAGCGGGCTGGAAAGCAGCAGCAGCTGCGGAGAAAGCAGCAGCAGGGACAGGGGCAGGAGCAGCAGCAGCAGCGGTGGTGAGGCCAGCATCACTGGGACTCAGCGCACTCTCAACAATGCCATGGGCTTCACCCTGCCGTATGGTGGCCTGCAGCATGTTGCCACCTTTGACGAGGTCACCCCAAGCATGGTCAACGCTGCTCTTGCTGGCACCAAATTCTTGAGCAACAGCTGTGACAAGCCAAAGGGTGAGCTGTTGATTTGCAGAGGAATACCTCACACTTGTGGTCTTGCAAGTGTCTGCCCGTTTAAAGCCACAACTTGAAGTAGCAGTTTGCACCTTTATACTACAACACAGGGTCTGTGTGATGGGCAAAGTGATACCTCATGTTTGGGGTCTTACAGTGTGTCTGCTGGTCTCAAAGCCAAAACTTGAAGTAGCAGTTTGCACCTTACATACTACAAGACAGGTTTGTGTGGTGGGCAAGTGATACCTCACAGTTTCGGTTCTTCCAGGCGTCTGCCGTCTTGCCACCCTGGACCAACAAAACACTTGCTGTCAGACAGTTGCACTACTAAGCAGAGTGTCGAATGAGCAGTTGGTGCAAGCAGAACTCAAGTGTTATCATGCTGCTGGTATCAAATACCCTGGCCCATCTTTCAAGTAGCACTGCTGGTGCTTGAATGGAACATGTGCAGGTTGGGAGGATTTAGCCTGACACAAATGGTTTCCCTATACGTCTGCATGTCCAATGAGACACACACTGTCACAGCAGTAGCTTGTGCATTCAAGCACAGTCATCTTCCACTGTCTAATTAGAGAAGAAATTGACATTTGTTGGTCAGGAATGGTCCAGATTGACACAGCACAACCCAGTTGGACCAGATAATGGCAGTTTCTTGTGGCAACAATGGCCCCTTCTTAACCCAATCTGCAGCAAAGTTGGCCCCTGTCGGCAGGGTACTTGCCTTGGCATCCCACCAAGCCTCCATGAGGCGCACCACGGTGCGTGCTGTGCCAGGGAACAACAGGTCAACCTCCATCTCCCCCAGGCTCCCGTCTGCCTGCCTGTACTGGACGGTGTGCTTTATGCTGACAGCAACTCCCACGCTGTCAGCTGGAAAGCATAGGTACCGGCCAGATGCCAGAGGAACCGTGTGCTCATACACCAGCTGTGCAAGTAGGAAGGATGCAGGTGCAGGCAGTTGTTGTGTGTATGTAAGCAACCAATTGGTCTTTTGATACAACACAACTGTATGTTGCAAGCAGGGGTTTTGGGTGATTATAGCAGTTTGAGAGAATGCTTCGCCAGTGGTAGCAAAGATTGTGCTTTTTGCCATGGCTGGCTGCATTCCATTGGTGTTCAACCAGTTGCTGCTGGTGCCTGTTTGCTGCTTCTAATTTTACCTGGTTTTTGACTGTAGCTTCCTCCAGGTCCAGGCTCATCCCAGCTGCAAATGACGGCTTGACACAGTCCTCCCAGGCTGCAGCACCTTCCCTCCACAGTAACTGCCACAAGTCACAGGAGGCATGCTCCGAACGGCGCTGCAATCTGCTGAACGCCTGCAATCCCTTGGGATTCAGAATCTCGCTGATGGCCTTTGCTGCGCCTGTGAGTGGTTGCACCTGCTTGCCGCAGAGGAGTGCTAAAGCGAGGAGTGCTGTGCTGGCTTTGCTTGCAGATGCAGCAACATCGAGACGGTCTGTTGCATCCCCAATGTACGCAGCCCAAACTGTAGGCAACAGCAGATCAGGCAAAATGTGTTGGACGGAGCAGCATGTGGTGTGAAGGGTGCTGACATGCTACTATTGGCAGGAGCATGCTTGCTGTTGCCTGCATTTTGCTGTTAAAACCACAATGTGCAGAAACGAGACACACCTTGCTGTCCAGGCAGGTTATTGCATTTGAGCAGCGCCATACTGCTG
>CADDIJ020000648.1:0-17500 GCA_902809745.2 Tetradesmus lagerheimii
TTCATGAAGTGCACGTTGCATCCAATGCATGCCCACGTCAGTACAAGTCACAGCCCACATTACATGTCATTTCCAGTGCAATCCATTACAACCCACTGAGGATGATCCTGCATTACATGGCACATTCTGCCCAACCCAGCGCAACTCACAGCGTGCATTTCATGGCATCCCTGCCTGACCCAAAGAACCCACAGTTGACATTCAATGCTTTGGCATAGCACTGTCTGCAGACCCCAGTGCAAGTCACAGCGTGCAGTTCATGGCGTCCCTGCCTCATCCAAAACAACCAACAACCCACATTGCATGACATCTCCCGCTCAGCAGGGTTAAGTTGAGCTAGTACAAAACACCACCCACATTGCATGGCACTTTGTTCTGCCAAACTCAGTACATCTCATAGCCCGCATTGCATGGCACTCCTGCCCACACCAAGCACATTTCACAGCCCAGACGGCATGGCACTCCTGCCCACACCAAGCACATCTCACAGCCCACGTTGCATGGCACTCCCACACCAAGCACATCTCACAGCCCACACTGCATGTCATTTCCTGTGCAATCCAGTACAACCGGTTGGGTACCTACCCACTGAGGATGATCCCACATTGCATGGCACTTTCTGCCCACACCAAGAACATCTTACACCCCACAGTGCATGGCATTCCGTATCAACCCAGTACGTGCACTGGGTTGTACAACTCAAAGCCCACATTGCATGGCATTCCTGCCCAACCCACCACAACTCACAGCGTGCATTGCATGGCATCCCTGCGTGACCCAGTAAAACTCACAGCCAACATTGCATGGCATTCCTGCCCACATTAAGTACAT
This sequence comes from Tetradesmus lagerheimii, assembly GCA_902809745.2. Classification (NCBI taxonomy): domain Eukaryota; kingdom Viridiplantae; phylum Chlorophyta; class Chlorophyceae; order Sphaeropleales; family Scenedesmaceae; genus Tetradesmus; species Tetradesmus lagerheimii. The sequence goes on from CADDIJ020000648.1 coordinate 832, forward strand.
CTCAAAGGCCACATTGCATGGCAATTTCTGCCCAACCGTTCGGGCCCAGTGCAACTCACAACGAGCTTTTCATGGATCCCTGCTTGACCCAAAACAACTCAAAGCTGGGCTGCAGCCCACATTGCATGGCATCTCCTGCTCAGCAGAATTAAGTCAAACTCAGTACAACTCAAAGCCCCCCATGCAATAATTGCATAGCATTATTTCTGCCCAAACCAGACTGGGTATGCTGAGTACAACTCACAGCCCACATTGCTTGGCCCATGCGACGGCAATTCTTACTTCTCAACTCAGTAGATGTACTGCAGTACACCTTGCAGCCCACATTGCACAGCAGTTCAATACCAAGATCGGAAGATGTACAATTGCTTATAACACACGTTTGCATGGCTTGCACAATCCAGAATAAGTCACAGCCAACATTGCAAGTTGGTTGCTGTGTCACGTCCGCTGACATGGCATACAGAGCGCTGCCGGCAGCAGCACAAGCACGCTTTACAATGTCATGACAATGTTTCATCTAGCCCTGACTGTAACGTGACGGGGTCTATAGGCCGGAAACGAGGCATGGAGGCATCGCCTTTTGGGGTATCGTTACATTAACCCCACCGTGCTCGAGCCCAGGACCTTCCGCACCCGAGTCCGGTGCCCTACCGACTGAGCTACGGAACCGACCCGCTCAGCTACCAATGTAACGATACCCCAAAAGGCGATGCCTCCATGCCTCGTTTCCAGCCTATAGACCCCGTCACGTTACACTGACCAGTATATGTAGTAAAGTCACAAGTTTACATGGCAGTGCCCGCCTCACCAATAATGCTGGCAGCACATTCCTGAAGTCACACTCGCAAAATCTTGCAGATTACAGCAACCTGTGCAAAGCAACCCATGTCTACGACCGTTGCACTTGGTGTATGTTCTGGACAGCAAGTGCTTCCCTGCAGCGGAGCCGCCCCACAGCTGCAGATCACCAATCAGCAAGGCTCCCGGCCACAGTAGTACCGCCTCGGTGAACCTGTCCCAGGCTAAGGCTTTTTGTTATGATAGAACAGTCATAGTATGACAATCCCTGTCCCTTGTATGCCGTGGCGCCCTCATCGCCATCACAAACGTCATGCTGGCAAACTCCCTGTCGTACACCTACGATCATCTGTGGTTCGGCCAGTTGCAGTGTCGCCAGCCCACAGACCGCGCCGCATTTGAAGCACGTCCCGGAGCAAACACCATTCTTTCTTTGTCTCAATGACACTGAAGCAGGCTGCGCAGTAAGTGCAATAGCAAAGCAGTAAGAAACACAGGGCCTGAACTTCAGCATGAATGATGGCTTGAGGATGACTACGCATGACGCATGCATGGTGTTTGCAATTGCGATGTTCAACTTGTCCTTGAGGACAATACTTGCTACCTGGGGCATGCTGGCAACATGATGGTGTATGAACTTCATGCTGCATGCTGCATGCACTTGCTGGCAGCAAGTATGCCCCTTTAAGCCCGGGATGCCACATACATACATATATTTATACTTTCGCCTTGAATGAATTGTTACATTTTGGAAACGGGGCTCGCCAACCCAAACCCGAGCCCCCCTCAACACCACCACAACAGCAGAAGAAGAGGGGTGGGCGGGCGGGAAACAAAAACGACTGATTGCTGCTGCCCGAAGGCAGCAGCAAGAAAGAGGCCCAGCAAGGCAGGGCCCTGCCCCTAAAAGCAGGGACCCACCTAAACCCCATAGGCACAACAGCTACACCCACCCAACCGCCCTATTAGCAGTGCCGGCTAGTATAAACGCCGTAAACGGCTAATTTATACTTTCGCCTTGCTGCATCAGAATGACACCCAACATAACAACTCACACCAACAGGGCAACGAGCGCGCTGCGCAATGAGACACTGTCCTTGATCCCTGCTGGGGAAGAGCTCGGCGGACTCTAAACTGCCTAAAAGAACTCCATCGCAACAGGAGCGGCAGACAACAGGAGAACAATATAACACTGGAGCAGCCACGCGCTACAGCAACAGTGGCCAGCGTGCTAAGTTGGATGCAAGTTGACACTAGAACCTCCACTCCAACTAAGAGCTGCGCAACACCTGGCAGCAATCGTGCCAACTACCCTGCTGACATTGGCTGCCCATGCCACACAAGGAGCGTTACCGGAAAAACAACAGCACCTGCTGCAAATCCTGCTACCCTCCAACTTAGCCACGCCCACTGCTGCTGCACCTGACCCTAGTAACAGCAGCAACCTGCCGAGAGCGCTGTTGACAACTAAGCTGGCGGATTGTTACTGCCTGTGCCCTCACGGCTGGAACCTCCAAACTGCTTGGCCGACCGCTTGGTAAGCGCTAAAACACGGGCTGAGGCGTGCTTCTCCAGGTGCTGCTGCACACGGCCGCCGCTCTGAATGGGCAAGCCCTCCACTCCAGCCAGCCCCTGCTCCAGAGCATGCAGCATGCTGGGGTCGAGCTTGAACTCGCCCTTGGCCACCAGAAGGTCATGGCGCTCAGTGAGAAAGTCCAGCACGGCCTTCTGCGCTGCTGCTATCACTGCCAGGGACTTCCTGCGAGCTTCAGGAATGTCTGCAGCCCGAATCAGCTGCTCCAGCGCCTGCTGAGCGTCATAGAGGTAGGAAAGCGCCGGAGCCACTGTCTCATCGTATTCCTTGACGACAGCTGGCCCAGCTTTGCTTGCCCGGATGTGCCCCGACTCACACTCCAAGTCGAGCAAGGAGCAAGTGTCTGGGGCCACTGCTGCTGCACGGGATTGGTGCGCTGATGAACAATGCCACTGAACTCTGTGATGTTAACCACGTTGTCCACCGGCTCAGCAACCTGCACCGTGGGTCTAACCCGGGAGCATGAGGAGCTGCCGGGCTCCGGCTGAGCTGACTTCGCGGCCACCTCAGCTGTTAACCTAGCTAGCTCATTACGAAGTGCTGCGACCTCAGCTGCAGTCTCCTCCGCGCTCATTTCTCCTACACGCGTGCTGTCGTCCTGGTCGTTGGTGACAACTCCACTACGCAGCCGCATGTATTTCCAAATGAGAGAGAGAGTAGTTACATGTGGGTCCAGTCACCATCTCAGATGGTATGAGCCACCCCAAAATGAGCACAATGTCAACGCATGACGAAAGAAGATGAGCACACAATGTAGCCCATTGAGGCCATCCGTTGAGCACAGGGTCTCTCCAGATTGAGCATAAGATTATATCTGCGGTGTGTCAGTGACACACCCCAATCAGCCAACAGCATGTGCTGAAGAAGCACACCAACCAAAAAGCATGTTGTCAAGATCACACAGCCAGAGAGATAGGCAGGGCAACTAAGGCGGCATAAAGGCGGCAGCAAACCAATAATGTGACAGGATGCATGTGTAACTCGTCAAGTAACCTAAACTCATCACGGGCTAGGAGCAACAGCGTCTAAGGCGTCATCTACAGGGACATAACCCTCAGGCTGAATTGGCACACTTTGATGGTCAGGGGACAACCCCAGCAACACTGAGCGATACAACCACATCTGATAAACCACCACAGCCAAGCCCTCTTGATCCTCACAGTCTAGAATGCGCGGCACCAACTCGTTAGCATAGCGATCTACAGTACCCGCAGGATAGAACACACTAGGGCAGGCACCGCGCAAGTGGTCATATGCAGGGCATTCTAGCAGAAAGTGTTTGAGATCCTCCACATTGTCATAGGTCCCAGTCCGGGCGTGCACGCGTGTGCGCCAAACTGCTCGGCTAGCTGCAACAGGATTAGCACACGAGCACAGTCTACACAACCGCTGCTGCCTGGGCACCCGAGGGCGGGCATGTCTACCCAGCTGCACCTCCAACTGTGCAGCCCCAGTGCGAAGCCGTGCAAGGCACTGCAACACCCGGAACGGCAAGCATAATTGCATGTATTGAGGTTGTGTGTTGCGGTCAAAAGCAGCATCAGCCTCCATAGGATGCACCCAGGCAGCATGTGTGCACATAGTAACATGATTGCTTGGTGCTGTTCTTGGGTCAGCATCCTCCGCACCTGCATCGGCCCACCCCTGCTTAACCAAGCGTGCAAGGGCAGCAGACACGGCTGTAGCATGCAACTCAAGCCCACATACACTTGCAGCCGTCACCCCAGGCCCACGCCATGCAGCCTGCTGTATAACACCAAGGCGTTGCATAGTGTGCAGCAGATAGTATGTCCAGCAAGTTTTGCAACCACTCAATGCTAACTCCACATCCGACACCCACGCAACCCGCGCAAGACGATCAACGGGCATGGCCCTAAGGCGTTCCCACCAGCGCGCCGCCAGCACAACCCAATGGTGCTGAACAGGCACCAGTATATATTTATACTTTCGCCTTGAATGAATTGTTACATTTTGGAAACGGGGCTCGCCAACCCAAACCCGAGCCCCCCTCAACACCACCACAACAGCAGAAGAAGAGGGGTGGGCGGGCGGGAAACAAAAACGACTGATTGCTGCTGCCCGAAGGCAGCAGCAAGAAAGAGGCCCAGCAAGGCAGGGCCCTGCCCCTAAAAGCAGGGACCCACCTAAACCCCATAGGCACAACAGCTACACCCACCCAACCGCCCTATTAGCAGTGCCGGCTAGTATAAACGCCGTAAACGGCTAATTTATACTTTCGCCTTGCTGCATCAGAATGACACCCAACATAACAACTCACACCAACAGGGCAACGAGCGCGCTGCGCAATGAGACACTGTCCTTGATCCCTGCTGGGGAAGAGCTCGGCGGACTCTAAACTGCCTAAAAGAACTCCATCGCAACAGGAGCGGCAGACAACAGGAGAACAATATAACACTGGAGCAGCCACGCGCTACAGCAACAGTGGCCAGCGTGCTAAGTTGGATGCAAGTTGACACTAGAACCTCCACTCCAACTAAGAGCTGCGCAACACCTGGCAGCAATCGTGCCAACTACCCTGCTGACATTGGCTGCCCATGCCACACAAGGAGCGTTACCGGAAAAACAACAGCACCTGCTGCAAATCCTGCTACCCTCCAACTTAGCCACGCCCACTGCTGCTGCACCTGACCCTAGTAACAGCAGCAACCTGCCGAGAGCGCTGTTGACAACTAAGCTGGCGGATTGTTACTGCCTGTGCCCTCACGGCTGGAACCTCCAAACTGCTTGGCCGACCGCTTGGTAAGCGCTAAAACACGGGCTGAGGCGTGCTTCTCCAGGTGCTGCTGCACACGGCCGCCGCTCTGAATGGGCAAGCCCTCCACTCCAGCCAGCCCCTGCTCCAGAGCATGCAGCATGCTGGGGTCGTGCTTGAACTCGCCCTTGGCCACCAGAAGGTCGTGGCGCTCAGTGAGAAAGTCCAGCACGGCCTTCTGCGCTGCTGCTATCACTGCCAGGGACTTCCTGCGAGCTTCAGGAATGTCTGCAGCCCGAATCAGCTGCTCCAGCGCCTGCTGAGCGTCATAGAGGTAGGAAAGCGCCGGAGCCACTGTCTCATCGTATTCCTTGACGACAGCTGGCCCAGCTTTGCTTGCCCGGATGTGCCCCGACTCACACTCCAAGTCGAGCAAGGAGCAAGTGTCTGGGGCCACTGCTGCTGCACGGGATTGGTGCGCTGATGAACAATGCCACTGAACTCTGTGATGTTAACCACGTTGTCCACCGGCTCAGCAACCTGCACCGTGGGTCTAACCCGGGAGCATGAGGAGCTGCCGGGCTCCGGCTGAGCTGACTTCGCGGCCACCTCAGCTGTTAACCTAGCTAGCTCATTACGAAGTGCTGCGACCTCAGCTGCAGTCTCCTCCGCGCTCATTTCTCCTACACGCGTGCTGTCGTCCTGGTCGTTGGTGACAACTCCACTACGCAGCCGCATGTATTTCCAAATGAGAGAGAGAGTAGTTACATGTGGGTCCAGTCACCATCTCAGATGGTATGAGCCACCCCAAAATGAGCACAATGTCAACGCATGACGAAAGAAGATGAGCACACAATGTAGCCCATTGAGGCCATCCGTTGAGCACAGGGTCTCTCCAGATTGAGCATAAGATTATATCTGCGGTGTGTCAGTGACACACCCCAATCAGCCAACAGCATGTGCTGAAGAAGCACACCAACCAAAAAGCATGTTGTCAAGATCACACAGCCAGAGAGATAGGCAGGGCAACTAAGGCGGCATAAAGGCGGCAGCAAACCAATAATGTGACAGGATGCATGTGTAACTCGTCAAGTAACCTAAACTCATCACGGGCTAGGAGCAACAGCGTCTAAGGCGTCATCTACAGGGACATAACCCTCAGGCTGAATTGGCACACTTTGATGGTCAGGGGACAACCCCAGCAACACTGAGCGATACAACCACATCTGATAAACCGCCACAGCCAAGCCTTCTTGATCCTCACAGTCTAGAATGCGCGGCACCAACTCGTTCGCATAGCGATCTACAGTACCCGCAGGATAGAACACACTAGGGCAGGCACCGCGCAAGTGGTCATATGCAGGGCATTCTAGCAGAAAGTGTTTGAGATCCTCCACATTGTCATAGGTCCCAGTCCGGGCGTGCACGCGTGTGCGCCAAACTGCTCGGCTAGCTGCAACAGGATTAGCACACGAGCACAGTCTACACAACCGCTGCTGCCTGGGCGCCCGAGGGCGGGCATGTCTACCCAGCTGCACCTCCAACTGTGCAGCCCCAGTGCGAAGCCGTGCAAGGCACTGCAACACCCGGAACGGCAAGCATAATTGCATGTATTGAGGTTGTGTGTTGCGGTCAAAGCAGCATCAGCCTCCATAGGATGCACCCAGGCAGCATGTGTGCACATAGTAACATGATTGCTTGGTGCTGTTCTTGGGTCAGCATCCTCCGCACCTGCATCGGCCCACCCCTGCTTAACCAAGCGTGCAAGGGCAGCAGACACGGCTGTAGCATGCAACTCAAGCCCACATACACTTGCAGCCGTCACCCCAGGCCCACGCCATGCAGCCTGCTGTATAACACCAAGGCGTTGCATAGTGTGCAGCAGATAGTATGTCCAGCAAGTTTTGCAACCACTCAATGCTAACTCCACATCCGACACCCACGCAACCCGCGCAAGACGATCAACGGGCATGGCCCTAAGGCGTTCCCACCAGCGCGCCGCCAGCACAACCCAATGGTGCTGAACGGGCGAGCGGTGAAGATCGCGCATCAGCACATCAATGCTGGAGCGTTGCCCAGCCCCAGTCATGTAGCGAAGGAATGACACATGCACCTTGTCAGCTGCAGACATGCGCCACCCTGTGCGCCTGAACAAGCCTGTATGGCACAACTCGGGGCCCCACACATGAGATGCGTATGACATAACAGGCTCAACCATGATGTCAAACAGGCGGCACTTCATGTCGTATTGTGTGATGCGTTGCTTACGGAAGCGGCCCAAGAGGGTATGCATGGCCTTGAGCCCAGACGCTGCCAAAGCATCAACTGCCGGCTGCAGACCTTTGGTCTCATGCAACACTGCACCAAGGTATGTGTAGCTGCTCTGGATGCTCAGGGGCTGACCAGCATACGTGAACGCAGTTGAGCGCGGGCGTGGCACACGTTTGCCACGGAACACCACCACACACGTCTTCTTAGGCTGCATGTTGACTTCCATGCCAGTGATCTCACAAAACAACTGCAAGCAATCCAACAAGCATTGCGCGTCTGCCGGCGACTCAGCAATCAAGCGGCCGTCATCCGCATAGAGCAAATCAGGCACATGAAGAGAGCCAACCTTGGGTCCAAGAGGAGCAGAAGCCCCACCTGGAACAGGCTTGCCTCGAATTGTGATCAACTCGTGCAGCATCTCAATAAATAACCCAAACAGCAGCGGGCTCAGCTCACTTCCTTGCTTAGTACAAAGGCACGTATCAATAGGGTCACCCAATTTGCCATTCACAGACACCTGTAGCTGGATGGTGTCATATAGACGCTCCAATAGAGACAAGAAGCGGCCATGGATGCCAAGCTGCCTGCAACGTGCCAACAACAAGTCTCTAGGAACCGTGTCAAAAGCTTTCTTAAAATCTATGAGCACAACATACAACTTCTTACGCTGGTGGCGGGCCCTGTTAATGAGATGCGTAAGGGTGAACAACGCATCAATTGTGCCATGTTCTTTGCGAAAACCTCACTGTGTAACAGCACGCACACCTAGGCTCTCCATAGTTGGGTCTAGGCGGAGGTGCATGAGGCAGTCAACCAAACGACTATAAATGCTAGACACACTAATGCCTCTATACATGTTCCTGTTGTTGGGCTCCATAGTTGCACTAAACGTGAGGTCAGGCTGTTTATGAAACGAAACGAAACGTTTGAAACGTGCGTTTTAAACGCTTTCAGTGTGAAACTCTACTTTTAAACGGCAGCCCCAGTGGGGCTAAAGCGTTTGAATGGGGAACCCCGTGTCACTCGCCCTTGCAGCCCGTTCAGGCACGCAGGGAGCCTTATAACCTTGTAACGGCATCATTGTTATTTATTTGGTTGATTTTCTGCTGTCCCAACCATCTCCAATGTGAGCAACAAGGTCTTTGAAGCACTGCAGCAGTATTGCTACGAGGCACGTGGCAGGCGACCATCAATGATCTCGTATAGCTTCTCGTAGCTTTGCAACACATTAACAACATAGGTTTAGTTGTTTGTGTGTAGCTACGAACAGATGCGCAACACATGGCAGCAGTAGGCTCACATCCTGCACTGCCACAGGCTGCAGTACTAGTCACCGATGTGCTGACGTGGCACGCTGCTGGCCAGCCATGGGCATCACTCCAAGGCTGTCAGGCACCGTTTTGAAGTCTTAAAGGACCTACAACAATCCGAAATCATTGTAGCTCAGCAAGTATCAGTGGTTGAAGGCAAGACGACCGCGTATTTGTCCTGTACTACCTTGTACTGCTGTAGTATGGCGTGGCGTTTCAACAGCGTTTCATCAGCGTTTCAAGAAAGGCTCTGACGTTTTAAACGCGTTTAGAAACGAAACGTTTCGATTCATATGAAACGTTTAGTGCAACTATGTTGGGCTCACTAGCCTGCCCTGATTTGGGCACCGGAATCAGCTTGCACAATTGCAGAACACGCGGCCACGTTGTTGGGGTGATGTTAGCTGCAGTAATCTGCCGCACCACCCATGCCACACAACGCAGCAGTGGCTCAAAGACGTAGCCCTGGCGGCGAGGTGCATCACCAGGTCCAGAGGTTGAGCGCGGCTGGCCAGGCGCACCATCAGCTAGAGCCTCATGCACTTCCTCAGCAGGGAAGCGCAGCAACTCACATGTCAAGGTTTGCAAGTCTGCCGCTTTGCCAGATGGCAGGGAGCACATCACATCAACAATTTCCGCAAATCTAAACTTATCATTCAGGTGGTTGAATGCAGACGGCGGGTGCTGATGCACTGCCGCCAGCTGAGAGCGCAAGGCCGCAGCCTCAGGCGACAGCGGCGGCCGCTGTGTTGGATGTGCCATTATGTCAGAAAACCAAGCCGTCCAATCATCTACATCATCAAGAGGGCAAGACACACCACGCTTGTCCAAAAACACACGCCAAAAATCGCGTTGCTCCTCACTAAAGTACGACTGCAGGAGCTGCAGCTGGCACTGCTGGGCGTGCTGAAACTTTTTGCGGCGCACAACACGTTTGTAAGCACGGCGTGCCACCAGCATTGCTGCACGCAGAGTTGCATCCCCAGCACCCCATACTCCCCACCACGCGAAGCATGCCAGGCCTTCCACGCACCATCAAATGCCTGAGAGAGGCGCTGACACTCATCATCAAACCACGGCTGAGTGCGCTGCGGGCGTGAAGCTGCCACAACAGATGACGGTGGGTCACACTCAGCACCACAAAGCTGCATGAGTTGCGTCAATTCCTCCAGAAATGAAATTTGAAACGGAAAAGTGAAACGACTGAAACATGTCTGAGCAGCAGCAGCAGCACCGGGAGGGCAAATTCAAACTGCTTGCCCTGCCCGCATTGGCCTGGCGCGTTCCGGGCATGCTCTCGGCGCCGTAGATGCCCCGTCTAGCAAAAAAACAAAAGGGTGCATCGCTCAGCTTCGCGCGTGACGAGATCACCACAGCACGAGCAGCCGTAACACAGCAGACTGGCCATGTGGGCGGATGTGACAGATGCTACCCAGCTGCGGCATTGGCAGCTTTGTGTATCTTGATGCAACTGGGGGTTGTTGATGGTCTGAATTACTTTGTGCTGGTTTTGATCTGAGTGGTATGCAGCTGCAGTGTGGTAGCATGGTTCTGATGTTTCTTGAGACCCCCCATCCTGCCAGGCTGGGCAAGACGTGCTGCAGGCTAGCAGTGGACAAGCTGAGCAGGACAAGAGTGTGTGCTGGGCTCCGATTGGACTGTTTAGCCCCACTCCAGAGCTATAATGTGGCAACATATTAACCCGTGATTGCTTACGACGCGAGCAGCTGCTGTTTTGCGGGTCTAAACGCCCGTTTTGCAGTCATTTCACTCCTTGCAGTGGGGCCTACCGGCGCGTGAAATTTGAAATGAAATATGACATCAAATGTAATGAAATGAAAAGTGAAATTTGGAACGACCCACCCCTGTTTCTGACAGAAACACAAAATGACCACATATTGCAGTGGCATTCCAGCACCCGGCTGACAGACCATCATCATCATCATCATCAACATAACACAGCATGCATGGCAATAAAGTCAGCAAGCAACTCCCAAAAGCGCACCACCGCTTGTTGCTTAGCATCTTGTAACAACTGCGCTACTTCTTGCTGTCGTTGGTGTTCCAGCTGCTGCTGTTGCTGCTGTCTACGCTGCTGTATCAGCTGATTATGCTCTTGTTGTGCAGCAGTAAGAGCAGCTGGTTGGAACAGATCTGTAATGCGCCGCTGGCCTGCAGGCAGCACAGGTGGCTGCGGCAGGACAGGGGCAGGCGGTGGTATGCTCAGCTTATTAGCATGCTTTCTGCCAACATCCATGGCACATAAAGCAGCTAAACAGACCACCCTCCAGACCCCAGCATGAAGCTTTTTAGGGCCAGGCGGGCGCTGCATCAACCAAACATGCTGTATTGTTAGCGGGCGCTGGCCGGCTGATCTTGTGCACCATGCAGCAGGAAGTTCTGACAACAATGAGTCAATCACTGTCACTGCAACAGGGCAATCCCAAAAGTGATGCACACGACCAGGACATACACTACCACCATGCACGTATTAGCATCTTTATGCATGCGTTGTGCAGTCGGCCGGCCATCCAACACCAGCCGCCAATACGTTTCCTTGAATGCGTTATCCCAGCGCAGCTTCCAAAGCCTGCGTAGGGCTGCAGCCACACACTTCACACCAAGTGCTACTGCTGCATGTGAGGTGTCTGTGCCAAGCGCTGCTTGAACAAACATGCAGTGCCTATCACGACGCTCAGCACGTAGCGGACCCAGTTGCATTGCAGTGGCTGCTTTAACAGTCAATTGAGCAACAGAAACAGCACGACCACTACGGTTCTTCCAACCTAGTCTAGCCACCAACATGTCCAAAAGAAGAAGAAGAGGGGTTACAGGGTGTGTTCAAGCAACGGACACCAGCTGGAAAAAGGATGCTGCGAACAGCTCAGCTCTGACTGTCACTCAAAAAGAGGCTGAACCGCAGAAAAACAGCCCCTGTGTGAGAGGCATGACCTTTGTTGTAAAAGCACAAATAGTCTTTTTCATCACACGCAGTGTTGTTGTATCAGATAGTATCTGATCATGCAAGCAGTAGTGTAAGCAGTGTCAGTGACAGCAATCTATACATGTTGCAGTACAGGTGACGGGCTGAACTCGGGCGTCGGACATCAGCTCAGGAAAAGCAGGTCTGACTCAAGGCAGCTGATAGGAGATGCAGGCAGAGGAAAGACCAGCTGCTGAGGGTGTGACACGGCTGCATTTCACAGCAGGCCTGCAGTGACCCTACAGCTTCCATCTGGAGATAGACTGGCCGCCACTGGTGGATAAGGTGTAGAGCATGAAAACAAAGCCTAAAACATGCATACATAGGCGGTCATCTGCGAACCACACACAAGTCATTGCCACGTGACACAGTGTGCCAAGCTATGAACGGCTGACATGTGAGCAGTTGAATTCTATGTCGACGAGGCACCCGAGCTGTAGCAGCAAAGTCTGCAAGTGCGTCCCAAAAACTACCGACTGCCGCTCGCACTGCAACTTGTTCTACCAGCACAGGCACATTCAGCTGTTGAGAGACCGCCCAAGCCACCCTGCGGCCATGCTCAAATGCATGTATGGCTGCCAAACAAACCATATCCCATATTTGCCGGTGCATGTCATGGTGAGGGGCACATGCCGACCACAAAGCGCTGCACGGCAGGCTTGCACCTGCCGCCAACAAGTTGAATGCACGCAACTGACTTTCCACCTCTTTACGTACAGCAACAGCAACAGGACATGTCCAGAAATGGTGTTCCACACCTGGCCCAGCCGCTGAACAAGCTGCACATCCCGTAGCCAGCTGCATGCGCTGTGGTGTAGGGAAGGCATTCAAAGCCAGGAGCCACGCAGCCTCTTTGTAAGCGTTAGCCACCCTGACACCCCACCAGCGAGACAACAACAACCGCACAACAGGCAGCTGGGCTCCAGCTGGGAGGACATCCAACGTTCTAACACTGTCCAAATAAGCAGCATGACGGGGAGCAATAGCATCAAGTGCACGCAAGCGTTGCAGCTTTGTAGCAGTAGCAACAGTTAGGTCAGCTAGACGGATGACAACATTCGCATCGCCGCCTGCCAGTCGTTGCCAGCCCAAATCAGCACACAATATTTCACGCGCAAGTAAAAGGTCTCCAGGGGAGATAAAGGATAGCTGTGCAATGCTGTCACCAGCAGCCAGGGCTGATGCCAGGTGAGCGCGTGCAGCAGTAACCCACACCAGCTGCAACAAAGCTTGCACATGCTGAAGAGCCAGCTGCCTATCAGCATACTGCGGCCTGCTGTTAAACCAGGGGCCCCAGATACGCTGACCGCTGAGCTGACGGCCCAGGCAAGGCACATACTCGTGCCAACTCTGACGAGAGCAGCACTGCCTGACCAAGAGACCGTAACTTCGGCAGCTGCAGCAGGCCAAAAGCAGCCACACTCTCAAGACCAACAACCACCCTCCGTTGCTGATCAAACCACTGCCAATCCTGTGGCACAGTAAAAATGGGATTAGCCCATAGCGGTGCATGCCAACACAACTCTTCAACATCCAATGCGTTGGCGCCGACATGGCGGAGGGGGGGCAGAGCCCGAAAACCCAACGCCATCGCACGCAATGCCGAAGGCAGGCAGGCATCCGCGGGAGCAGAAGGAAATAGATGATGGCGGCCACACAACAACAGACTCCAAGGGCTGCTGCTAGCAGCGCGCGTGCATGGTTCAGTTGCTGCCGCCCAACGTGGCCACAACTCACGAGCCGCAGCCACCCAGGGCGCAGTGCCACCTTTCAAGAAAGGCAGCGCGTCACATGCCCAACGCGACAACAGGTGGTGCTGGACTGGCAGCAAGCCAAATCCCCCACACTTGGGATGCGCTGCCATACAATCACCTGGAATACCAGGGGCCCGTCGCAAATCGTCGTCAGGCCCCAGCCCAGCATCCACTAGCGCTGCTGTCCATTTACTGAGCTTTTCCGTCACTTCAACAGGCATGTGACCAGCAAACTGAGCTGCATACAAAAGAGTGGACAATGCATATGCATTTGCGGCAAAAGCCCTACCAAAGGCTGACAGTTTGGAGATGCGGCTGATGTTCTGCATGCGGTGTCGCACAACCTCCAACCTGCCCTCCCAGTTCACACTGCTCTTGCCACACTTGTCGAAAAAGACGCCCAACGACTTTGCCTTTGCCACCACTTGCATAGTCCCCAGTGCAGGTGCAGCCCCACCTGGCGCAGCAGCCTGAGCTGGCTGCTGCCCGTTATGCAGCAGACGCTTTTTGGTAGGGTTTAGACACTGACCGGAGGCTTTGGCAAAGTCAGACATGCAGGACATAAAAGTGGGGACATCAGCTAACTAGAGCAGAAATACCTCAGCGTCGTCAGCATACTGCGCCGCCGCAAGCTGCTAACTAGCTGCAACGATACAAATACCCCTCTGCTTCGAAAAGCACAGCAATGCCTGTCCCACAAACAAATATAATAAAGGTACCTAAAGGGGCCAGGGGGCAGCCTTGGCGCACCCCGGCGTCACAACGATAGAAAGGGCTGCAGCGTACCAGTCGTTATGGGGGCAGCAGAGCGGATTCTAATACAGCGTGTCCTGCTTGTGGTCAGAATGTTGAGTCTTTGTCACAACTGATGTTTGATTGTCCTGCCACTTCTGCTGAAAGAGATACTACGTTGGATGAGATTCGGTCTGTTTTGCAACAGACAGTTGCTGGTGGCGCTGGAAAATTGCGCAATGTATTGTCATTGACTGATGCATCGACCAAGTTGTTGCGTTTTGTTTCTGATTATGTTTGGGGTAGCAAGGGGGTTGCCGACTGGTGTCTAGGAGCATTGCTGCGTATCTTGTGAAAGCTTGGGATGTGCGTAATAGTTGCAAACATAATGGAGCGGTGCTCCCTCTTTCTTCCGCCCCGGGGGCCGCGGGGCCGATGGCGTTGATGCTATGGCTTGATCTGGTAATTTGATGATGATGATGATGATGATGATGAGAAAGGGCTGCAAAAACCATTCACCGTTGCAGACGTGTAGGTGTCTGACGGCAGCACACGCATCCAACTCACATCCCCTATGCCTAGAGCTGCTGCCACATCATACGAAAGAGATCTATCAACAGTATCGCAGAGGCATGTCCAAGAAGAAGAGGGGTTACAGGGTGTGTTCAAGCAGCTACACCGCAACGGACACCAGCTAGAAAAAGGAGCTGCAAATGGCTCAGCGCGGGCCGTCACTCAAGTGAGACCCAACCCCGGGAAAATGGTCTCTGTGGGTAAGTTTCGGCATATGGCCATGGCACGTGCACAGCCGCCTTCCTCACTCCACGCAATACGCCCCCACAACCTCAGATGAGAATTGAAAAAAAAACAAGTGCTGCCAGCAGTGTCAGTGACGGCAAACAGTGCAGAAAGTGTGTAGGGCCAGCCACACACTTGGTGCACTATGAGCGGGCTGAGCCCACATGCCCAGTGCAGCACCGAGGTGCTGCACTAGGCTTGGGCAGAGTAAAGGATGGTGAGAGGAGTGTAAGGATGTCAAGCAGAATCAGCAAACCGCATTGCAGCGGCATCCCAACATCTGATCAGCATACCCAACACCCGCATAACAGGATGCTTGATTGATTGATTGATGATAGTTACCGGGTGCTTGATTTGATTGATTGATGGTAGTTACCGGGTGCGTCCAGAGACACTTTTAGGACCGCAGATCGCGGCACACGGGAGTAAACCACAAAAAGCCCCAGAGAGGCAAAAAGCAGCTTCCCCCACCCAATAACATGAACTATGCGCAGAGATAGACTGGCATGACGGAAAAAACAGCGTCAACGTCAGGTGTCTGAAAGCAAGGCATGTAGACATGTCAGCAACATGCAGGTACTGAACACATGGGTGCTCCTGCATCAAGAGTTGGGGACATTGAGCAACATGATGATCAACACTATCATGGACCTCTGCTACTAATTGACAACACAAGGCGACAACCAATCCCAGCACCACCAAGGCACTGCCTGGGTTTGCCACCCCAAAGGTGCGGCAAATGGACACCCACCTGACGTTGTGTATCCACCCAACACACCCACTGGCTGACACAGGCTGCATTTGAGAGCAGAAAAGCTACAAATAGACAACTCATGCAGCAAAGCAGATGAATTGTAATGACAGGCAAATGAGCTTGCAATCAACTAACTGGCTATCAACCCCGTCGTGGCGCCACTTGAACCTGGTGGCCAACCACACGAATGAAGGGGTGATCAGCCGGTACTAATTCCAGCCAGGCCAAAGGCGCTGCCTTCATGACTACAAAGTCAACCAGCAGTTCCCAGAACCTAGCCACTGCCTCCTTCTTCTTGTCCTGTACCAACTGAACAATCTCTTGCTGCCGTTGTTGTTGAAGTTGTTGCTGCTGCTGTTCTCTACGCTGCTGTACAATAGCATTATGAGCCACCTGCTCAGCAGAGAGAGGGGCAGGTTGCAACAACTGAGGGATGAGCTGCTGGCCAGCAGGCAGGGGCTGCATAGGGCCAACTGCTGCTGCAGCAGCTAGGGCACGTTGCCTATCTAGCACATGATGCATGTTGGTTGCCCTCCTGCCAACATCCATAGCATTAAAAGCAGCCAAACAAACAACACGCCACACACACTTGAGCACAGACTTCGTGCCCCGTGGTGGCTGCATGAGCCAAATATGCTGCATAGTCAAAGGTGATGTACCAACTGTGCGGTTGCACCATGCTGCAGGCAAATTATCCACTATGGTTTGTACTACCGCTTGCGCAATAGGGCACGACCAATAATGGTGATCACAGCCAGGCAGGCCAGCCTTGCACAAGCATTCATGCTGCAGGCTAGGCATGCGAGCAGCGGTGGGTACACCATTCAACACCACACGCCAATACACCCCCTTAAAATGATTATCCCAACGCAACTTCCAAAGCTTACGCTGAGCAGCAGCCACACTGCGCACACCATCCCTAACTGCCGCTGGGGCCGGGTTGTTGAGGGCCTGACAAA
>CADDIJ020000651.1:0-29869 GCA_902809745.2 Tetradesmus lagerheimii
CACCTCCCCTGAACTTGTTCAGGTGCTAGCTCAATGATCCATGCATTCAACAAACCACAAATCCTACCTCGTGGCCGCCGTGCTCCTCCATGATGCCGCGTATCACGCTGTTGTGCAGCTCCACAGCCTCCCCCATCACCTCAGCATCCCACTCCCACAGCTGAGTGCTGCCCTCAACATCAGTCACCACCTGCAAGCATCAGCAGCAGCAGCAGCAGCAGGATGTGATGTTGCGGCAACAGTGCGCTCATGTGTGGTGGTCTGCAGTCCTGCAGCTGCGTAATGTCCTCAACTCAGTCACCACCTGTGAGCATAACCAGCAGCATGTGATGTTGATGCAACAGCTCGAACACATGTGGCAGCTAGTGCAGCAGGTGGGGGCTCTGCTTTCCTGCGTTTATGCTAGGTACAGTGCTGCTCTTTTTGCATGTTCGATGGTCTGCACCTTCCACAGCTGCGTGCTGCCCTCAACATCAGTCATCACCTGTGGGCACACGACAGTGATGTGTGATGCTGATACAATGGCCATGCCACGTACAGTACAAGTCACTCCTACAGCTGTTTGAATCCACAGCTGAGGCTGTTACATCTTCAAGTCACGTGCCTGCTGCTGATGGTGATGCCCTGCCTGCTATAGCTAGTCGTGCTGGGTGAAGCACCAACATTTGCTGGCAGCCACTCACCCAAGTGACCAGCACGTCATTGACTGCCAGCACACCGCGGCCTTTGGCAAGCGCTATAGATGGAGTGCCTGCAAGTGCAGCAGCATACATGGTGGTAGTGTTGTCAACATCGCGACAGATCATTGCACATGCTCAGTCCCTGCGGTGTTCACATGGTGCCATCACAGAAATTACAGGCTGCCTGACCAGACAACAGCTGCATGCAAGAGATAATATCTGCATATGCTGCATGCGGATTTGAGTGATGTGCCGCACCTGGGAACCTGCTGCGCTTGGCTCCCATGGTCATCTCCCCAGCATTAGCTGCAGCCGCTGCAGCCGTGAGCTGCTTGCGTTGCTGCAGGTGCTTGCGCCACCATCGGTACCGGCTGCAGCAACCAGCCCACATGCACAGCAGCTGAGGTCATCACTGTCGCCAGGTGCAGTTGAGATCATGCAGCCAAAAACTGGGGCCAGCTGCACATCAGGCAAGCTACGCGTTGCATTGTAGATGACAGTTTCATAACAGGTATGTAACTTAGCACAACATCTGCCAGTGGCAAGCTGCGCTCACCTATATGCCAGCCATGCCAGAAACACGGCCGCCCAGGGCGATATCACAGCAGCAGAGATGCGCACATTCATGCGAAGGTTGGCAGCCTCGGCTGCTGCAGGTGACATGCCATCAGGATAGTCGCACGTCCACACTGCGTCCCTGCTGTAGCTACTGCTGTCGGCAGCTGCAACAGCAGAGATGGCCGGAGGCACCAGCTGCTGCCCCTGTACTTCACAGGTGCAGCCAACACCGTTGAGAAAATTGGGTGTACAGGTTACGCTGCTTGCAGATGCATGATGGTCATGCAGCAGCCACCACCACAGCGCAGAATGTGCATCGGACTGCAGGGGTTTGCTGTCGTTGTGCAGCAGCAGAAGCTGTGGACACTGCAGCCGCTCCTGGCCTGGCATGTTATGCTCT
Source organism: Tetradesmus lagerheimii (assembly GCA_902809745.2). NCBI lineage: Eukaryota > Viridiplantae > Chlorophyta > Chlorophyceae > Sphaeropleales > Scenedesmaceae > Tetradesmus > Tetradesmus lagerheimii. The sequence continues at coordinate 1,639 of CADDIJ020000651.1, forward strand.
ACTGCTGTGGGAGAGAAGCTGAACTGCTGCACCAAGCTGCAGCTGGTTGCAGCAGTATCAAAGCCTCCCTGGCACGCTGACAGCAAAGTGTCCTGCGAGCAGCAAGGCACAGCAGCACAGCAGTACTCAGCTACACCATGTGACGGCAATGCCCAGCTGTTGCGATGAACAGGCCTGCAAACCTGCTATCACATGTGCCATCTGTTTGATACTGCTTTGCGCCTGCTTAACTGCTGCCATGTTGCAGGGCACCAACTCTGCTACTGCTTTGCTTGCTTATACACAACATGCTGCATATATGACTGCAGTAATTTGAAATGGAGCCCCACCTGCACATCAAGATGCTGTAGGTATGGCAGCACCAATCCTGCAGGCCAGACCCCAGAGAGCTGCGGATTGTCTCCGACCAGCAGCACCTGCAAATGCTGCAGCTGCACCAGCTCAGCTGGTAAGCTGCCAACCATGCCTATGGACGACATGAAGAGTCCAACTACTGCATGTGGCGGGATGCTGCTGTTGACTGTTGCTGGGTGGGGGCTGGGGAGCAGCTGCTGCAGCTTGTCTGCTGTTGCGGAGCACAGCACGCCTGGCCAGCTGCAGCACAAGACATTGCATCGCGGGGGGTTGAGCTAGATATGAATGTCGGCTTCAGAGGGTGCGTTTCAGGGTGTTTTATGCGGTGGTGGCATGTGAGCATGTTCCTGCAAGCCCTGTGTCCTGCTCTGCAGTGCCTGGTGCCTTCTTGCTGCTGCATGTAAATGTGTAGCTTTTGGCACACCTGGCGATAACTGGCTAAGTAAGTGGGCGTTTTGTCTGCACCAGCTGGGATGATGCTCTGTACTGCTGTGCTGACCTGTTGCCACTGCAGTGCGTTGGGACATGCGATTTGAACCTCACCTGCAGTATGAGCCGTTCCTGGACGGCCATGACCAGGCCTGCTCTGATTCCTGCAAGCTTGTTTGAGCTGCTGGTGCCGTCGGCAAGCGCCATTGTGTGCCTCCTGCTGCGCTGTACAGGCTGAGCAGAGCCTGCCGCTGTTGTGGCAGGTCATCTGCTGCTATGCCGTCGTCATGATGCCGCAGCTGCTTAACACTAGCCAGTACGTCGTGATATCTGTCCCCCGTGCAAGGCTCAGGGGTGGGCGTGAGCAGGACCAGCCATAACAGTGCTGTCAAAGCAGCAGGCAGGGCCAGGGGCATGTTGTCTCAGCCGTGTCATGCCGACGTATCCACTGGCGGGTATTGCAGACGTCTGAAGTTCTGTGTTTTTCTGCTCATGGTGTCTGGATGTACTGCCCGAATCGGGTAGGGTCGGAGTGCTGGGACTCCTGGTGTACAGGTGTCAGCCAAGTGGAGCATTTGCGTTATGATAATTAACCTTTTCAAATGAACATGACTGTATTCGGTTTCATGAGGCCGACTGTGTCACTTGGGAGAGTGGTGTGACGTGCAGTCATGACTGTGCAGACTGCACGACTTGTGACAAGCCACGTTCAGACGGTAAACATTATTAAGGGTTTAGGTGAAAGATCAAGTGCTGAAGTATGTTTGCGAAGCTCCTGTTGGTGCTACTAGTCTTCTGACTGACGGGTGACCAGCTGGACCTGCAGGCTGCCAAGGCAGACCCCGTCAGTCGCTCCAGCACGCCACCTGAAACATCAACGCTGAGTGAATACAATATTTCGCGGTACTCTCATCTTTCGCAACAACACTGACGTATTGCATGTCTGGCGTACGCGCCATGAGAAAACTGTGCGCTTGTTGGAAGAGCAGACAATGAATGAGCACATGCCATGTCAGGTCATGGCAGTAGCTGTGACCACACTTGCACACAGGCTGCACACATGTGTATGCCATACGGCAGGCCTTTTTGGTGTCCCAGTTGGAGTGGTATCCCAGTTGGGGGTGTAAGCTGCTACTAGCCTGAGGGGCCTCAGGCCCGCGCTGCCAGACAGTGCTGCAACTCCGGTGTCAGGGAGCACAGCAAGCGGACGAAGCTTCTGTATGCGTTCACTGGTATGCGAAGCCTTGGAGCATGCCTGCATGCTGAGCTGGCTGTCGCCCAAACTTTTGAGCTTCAGTTATCACTTGTCATGACAAAACCTAACGTGATGATACCATCATGGTATGGCATATCGCTTTGGTGAAAACCCCTGCAGCCTCGGTGTAGTCCTTCATGTGAATTTGCGGAGATCGGCGTACCTGCGGCGTGCCGTGCTGGATACATCGGTAAACCCCTCACCCACCACCACCCGTCCCACGTATATATTGCACACGCTGCCCTTGCGCTCGATCTTTTGATTTGAAGTGATCACACCTGCAGCCTCGCAGCTATACGTGGTGCTGACACTGCAGCACCGGCAGCTTGAGCCTTGGAATGCGACAGGCAGTGCCTGCTCACCACACATGCAGGAACCCACTGGTGGTGCAGCAGCAGCACCTGAGCAGGGGCGTGGCTCGTGTGTCAAGGCCAGTGCTCACACGGGCTGCAAGGGTGGACTCCCATGAGGCAGTGTGAGTGATAACTGCAGCTGCAGTGCATCAGTGGGTGCTGCTGCTTGTGCGCCTGGCAAACACTTTACATGTCTTCGACCCATCAGACCGCCCCATTGGTCTCTTTCTTGCATAACCTCCTCTTCTGTTATTTGGCCTTTGCAGGACACCGAAGGCCCAAGACACAGCTGGTGCAGTAGTGAATGATGGGCGCCTGCCCTTCCTGCAGACACTGCAGCAGTTTTCCAGCCCCAACGCATATGCACAAAAGGTCCTTGCAGGACACCGCTACGCATGGGGGAAGCTGGGCCTGACATACGAGGATGCGCTGTTCGTGGCAGATCCTGCAGCTGCAAGGAGCCTGTTGACAGCAGAGTGGCAGAACGGCATTCGAACAGAGTGGCCGCCCACGTTCAGTGAGTAGCAACAGCTGTGCTGTGCACAGCTGCTCACAGCTACTACTTTAACTTGATTTCTACGTAGATTGCACAGCAGCACCTGCAGGTTTTGATTGGTGCATGCAAGACATAGTTGAAAGCATGTACAGCCACCACAGCAGTTGGCATTGGTGCTGCTGTGTCTTTCGCAGAGGCTCTGCACACGCCCAGCAAGGAATTCTTTTTGTATGACTGCTGGTGCTGCCGCTGATGCTGCTGGTGCTGCTGGTCGTGCACCTTTCCTGCAGAGGAGCTGCTTGGCGAGTACAGCGTCTCAATCACGCAGGACCCTCAGCTTCACAGCAAGCTACGTCAAGTTATGGGCCCCACCTTCACCCCGGAAGCAGTAGCAGGCCTCATGCCAGGCGTGCAGCAGACGGTGACAAAGCACATGGCGCGTTGGGCGCAGCAAAGAGGCTTTGAGGCGTATCCATCAGTGCGGCTGCTGACGTTTGATGTGCTGGTGAATCAGGCGCTTGGGCTGGGCATGGATGATGCAGAGATCGCTAGCTTCTCTGCGGTAGGTCCCTGGAGCCCCTGTAGTTTACCCCGCCATCAGCAGTTGTGGGCTGGTACTAGTTGTTTTGTGGTGGATCCGACAATCAGCAGCTGTAGATTGTGGAAGTTTGTTGTGTGCATACTGCTCTGTGCTTGCCATGTCTGTAGCCAGTGTGCCTCAGGTGGCTCTCCTTGCAGGACAGCCTGTGCTGCACCTGCGTCAAGCACATGCTGCAGTTGCATGTACAACGCTGTACGATACTCGGCCACAGAGTTCACAATCGACAAAAACGTAGCATGCTGATGTGCCTTTACAGTGTCTGTTAAACACAGCCATTATACTTGGCATTCTGTTATTGCTGTTTGCTTTTTTGCGCAGGTGTTCAAGCAGTGGACGGACGGCTTCATGCCTCCTGCCATCAACCTTCCATTCACAGCGTTTGGCAAGGGCATGGCGGCAAGGTGCGCTGCTGCCGGCAAAGAGGGGCAGGGAGGGGGAGGGGGTAGTATTCTTGCATTCTGTCATTCTTAAAACTGCAACACAAATCTGATTGTCAAGTTGCTATCAACCCTGCCCTTTTCAGCATTTGGCAAGGGCGTGGCTGCAGGTGCTGCGCTGTCGTATGCAATTGCGGAAGCCTTGCACAGCGCCTGCCTGGGTTGTAGCAGTAAACAGGCTCTTGCAGTTGCTGTTGAAACCAACATATTATTACTAATAGGCTATAGCCTTACCATGCTCTTCTGTCTGCTGTGTGGCTCTGCAGGCGTGCGATGGAGGCGCGCATAAAGCAGGCGCTGGCAGACCCCAACTTGCAGGACGGCGTGCTGCAGCGGCTGCGTGACGAGTTTGGTGCAGACAGCCAGGTGGCAAGTGACAACACCATCGTGCTCATGTTTGCAGGTAGGCAGGGTGGTATGATGACACACCGTTCATGGCTAGATGCATAGGGAAGTTGTCTGGTTTTGTTTGGGTTGATTGCCAGCGTATGGATGGCCCGTACCAGACAGCGCAACGCTTGTCCCTACAACTGGTCAGGTTTGGCGCCATGTTGTACCCCCCACAGACACAGCAGTGTGCCTTGTGTACGCCAGCAACAGCAGCCCATGAGCTGTGACAGCCGTGTCTCAAGTAGTTGCACTTGCTGCTGCTTTTTTTGTCCTGTGTGTTTTTGCTGCAGGCTATGACACCAGCAGCAGTGCTATCACCTGGATGCTCAACCAGCTGGCACTGAAGCCACACATTATGCAGCAGGTGCGCCACTGCACATTTTTGTGATATGACATGGTATTTACATTGAACTGCATCAGTGTGTCTAGGCACCTGCTCAACCAGCTGCCACTGAAGCCACACGTTACGCAGCAGGTGGGCCACTGCATCTGCTGTTATGTTTTATTACATGTTATTTATCGTTCAGCTGCATCAGTGTGTCTAGGCACCTGCTCAACCAGCTGCCACTGCAGCCACACGTTATGCAGCAGGTGGGCCACTGCATCTGTTATTTTGTTATGTGACATGTTATATATCATTCAGCTGCATCACTGTGTCTAGGCACCTGCTCAGCCAGCTGGCGCTGAAGCCACACGTCATTGAGCAGGTTGGCCCCTGCACTTTCTGTCATATGACATGTTATTTATCGTTCAGCTGCATCAGTGTGTCTAGGCACCTGCTCAACCAGCTGGCACTGAAGCCACATGTTATGGAGCAGGTGGGCCACTGCACCTGCCTTTTGTTATGTGACATGTTATGTATCGTTCAGCTGCATCAGTGTGTCTAGGCACCTGCTCAACTAGCTGGCACTGAACTCACACGTGATGCAGCAGGTGGGCCACTGCATCTGCTGCTTTTGTGATGTGACATGATGTATCAAAGAAATTGCGCTGGTGACAACAGCATTCTGCAGACTCGGCAGCAGCAGGCAGCAGTGCATGCACAGCAAGGCACGGTGCCCACTTCAGCAGCTGTTGTTGCATGAACGTGTTGACATGTTGGTGCACCTGTGTTCTGGCTGCGAACACTGGCACTGCTAGCAACACTCAGCATCACTGACCGCCACATGAACATGCTGGTAGTGCCTCACGTCTCGACATGTTTGCTGTGTTATGTTGTGTCGTGCAGATACGCACGGAGCAGGCAGCAGTGCAGGCACAGCACGGCACCCAGCTCACCCCAGCAGCTGTCGCAGCCATGCCCTACACCACAGCTGTTGTCAAGGAGACCCTGCGCACAGCACAAGTTGTCGGCTACGTACCACGCGTCGCGACGCAGCAACTCAAAGTGCCTAACGGCGGCCCAGAAATGAAACCAGGCTGTCCATTCATCGTTGCGTTGGGTGCCATGGCAGGATCAGACCCTGCACATCAACCAGTAGATCCAGCAGATCCAGCAGCAGCAGATCCAGCAGCAGCAGATCCAGCAGCAGCAGCAGGCAGTTCTTGGGAGTTCCAGCCAGAGCGTTGGCTGCAGCCAGAGCACGCGAAGAGTCTTGCGCTGCACCAGGTGCCGTTTGGCATGGGTGCGCACTACTGCTTGGGGTCACAGCTGGCGATGGCGGAGTTGACTTCGGTGTTGGCGGAGTTGGGGAGCAGCTACAGCCTGACAGCAAAGACGGATACGGAGTGGAAAGGTGAGGTGCTGCGTTTCTTGTATGGCTTTTGTGTTGTCTGGTTAGGATTGTAGGTTCGGCATGGGTGCGCACTGCAGCTTGGGGTCGCAGCTGGTGATGGCGGAGCTCACTGCGGTGCTTGCGGAGCTGGGGCGCAGCTACAGACTGACGGCAAAGACGGATACAGAGTGGAAAGGTGGGTAGCTGCATGTTTTCAGGTTTTTTGTGGCTGGTTGAACGTGTGGCATGGGTGCACACTACTGCTTGGGGTCACAGTCAGGCCCGGGTTGAGCTCACTGCGGTGCTTGCAGAGCTGGGGCGCAGCTACAGCCCGACAGCAGACACCAAGACGGAGTGGAAAGGTGGGTAGCTGCAGCGTGTTGTTTGGCTTTGGTTGAGGTAGCTGCTGTATAGGCCAGTGTTGGGCGCAGCTGCAGCTTGACAGCAGAAACATTCCTGCAGTGGAAAGGTGAGGTGCTGCATTTCTGGCATTCTTAGAGGCTGTGGTTGTGCTGAACGTTTGGCATAGGTGCACGCTGCTGCTTGGGTTCACATTAGGCCCTGGTGGAGTTGACAGCTGTACTTGCGGAGCTGAAGCGCAGCTACAGCTTGACGGCAGAGACGGATACAGGGTGGAAAGGTGGGTAGCTGCAGCGTGCTGTTTGGTATGGAGTGGGCAAATGTCGGTGTGGATGTTGCACGTTGTCTGGCTGTGGCTGAGTTGACTGTTGTGCTGCACTGGCGAGGCTGCAGCTTGACAGCAGACACCACATTTTGCCTGCACCTGCTCATACTGCCGCGCTCCGCTGCTGCTGCTGCTGCTGCCACCTGTCCACCTGCAGACTTCCCCATCAAGCATCCAGTCAACGGCCTGCCCTGCACCCTGCAGCGCCTGGCAGCAGCATGATCTCCACCTCAACTGTGTTGCGGAAGATAACTGCACTTGGCGACTCATCAGCCTGCCACTTTATCCTGCAGCACCCCGCAGCAGCATGGCCGCTGTGAGGCTGATACTGTGGATATCTGGAATCACTGCAGTTCTTGAGAGGATGGGTTTCCCTTTGTCATTACCACGCAGCTTGCCTGTTGACGGCTGTGCACAGTTCTGTACAGCTTGGGGCTGGTTTGATGGTCCAGTCAGTTGATGGAGCTTGCGCCGCCCGGCCTCTGGCAAGCAGATGATGCCTTGTGATGCGCAGCGTTATCCAGTGTCTGTGTTGTTGCTGCTGCAGTTGGGCATTGCAAGGGTGTTGCGTCTGCGCCACGCCCTGTGTGTTGTGGTTGTTGGGAATCAGCTGCAGGCAATGCAAGCTAGTCCAATGTGCAGCATGATTGTCGCTGGCGCAGGTCGCCGACCACTCGGTGTGGCGTTGGCTATAGTTGCGAGGTGTTGATGTTGAATAAAGGCGGTATCTAGTGCTGCAATATGCTGTATGGTTCAGACTGTCGTGTGTTGCTGCTTCTAAACTTTTGTGACTTGCTGTGACAGCTGTCCTGCAAGAGCCCACCTACACCGCCAACGTATCCCATGGTACAGGCTGTCAAGTCCAAGCTGCTGATCAGACACAGTTTGAGCCGTGCAGCTGCATGCAAAACAAAAGAAGGGCAACCAGAACCATGAAGCTGGAATCAAGGAACACCTGCTGTTACTGCTCAGCAATGCAGGGTGGCTGGCCGTCAGCGGCTGGATTGAGCAGCAGCAGAACTCCCTCTGGGAGGCTGCTTGCGGTGTTCTCTGCGTGCTGTTGACTTGGGAAAAGTTCGACACAGAAACCATGCAAGTTGAACATCATGACGTTACTGATCAGTATCAGGATCAGTGCTGTCCGACAGCACTGAGTGCCACTGTCACTGACAAGCAAGTTGCTTCATAGCGCCTCTCAGAAAGTATACAGACTGAGTCTGCCAGGCCAGGTCGTTGCGTTGATTTAATTGCATGCATGATGGCGGTGATGCACCCCATGCAGGCCACTGTCCAAAGTGACAGAATGCTTTCGCTGGGCGGACAAAGCGACACATGCACAACATACCAAGCAACGCTGTCCGTCAACATGAACAACGCGTCTGTCTGCACACCACCAGCTGCTGAACAGCATGGGGTCCCAACCGCAGGTTGTAAAAACGCAGCACATGCAGTACATGACTCATCGGAGCTCCAGTTGTGCCAGCATGCTCGCACAACAGGCACGGACTCCAAAAAAGCGTCCTTCAAAGACTTGCAGTAGCTGCCAGCTGTGACACACATTCTGCATGCATGCTGTCAAGGCAACATTGACAACATGGCCTGCACCAGATGAGTCACCCCGCTGAGCACCAAGGCAGGCTGTGCACATGCGCCAGCCTTGCATGCAGGGGTAGGGTGCGTCTGCATTTTCCTCCCAGAGCCTCTAGTGGTGCTACAGTGGTGCTGCAACTTCACATGCCGACGTTTGCTGTACAAGTGGGTCACACCACGTCAGCACATGGCAACCTTTGCCCAAGATTGCCAGGTGCTGACATGGTCGACCCACTTGTACCAGTAAATTCCCGCATGTGTAATGTAGCAGCACTGTAGCCTAGACAGTGTTGCAACCAGCACTGCAGCAGCCAGCCAACCCTGGCCATGATGCAGCAGCACTGCAACAGCTGCCCCCCCCCTCGACTCATGATGCAGCCGAAACTGACACATGGCAGCTCAGCCTACGCGAGTCGAGGCATATGTATGCACGCAACATGCACACAATGCGGAGCGGCTCAACACGTGCCATGCTCTGCTGCTGCTGCTGCTTCAGCAGCAGAGCAACCCTCCGTGTCTGCCACCCTGCTGTCATAATAATAAGCAAGCTTGACAGTACGTGCAGCATAGGGATACTAGCGGAGACAAGCCTTATAGTATAAGCCAGACAAAATCCCACACAAACGTCCTGCTGCAACGGCCACATGGCAGTATCATCAGCAGAAAGTACAGCCAAACCTAGTGCACACATACTAGGACGTACAACTTGCCAGCTGCGATCACAAGCAGCTGTCCCACACACAGCAGCTGCTGTACAGCGGCTTGCTACCCCCCCCCTGGTATCACCAGCTTCTCCCCATCCCTGCGCGTGAGCCGCTCTTCTTCTTCTGCTGCTGCTGCTGCTGCTGCTGGGTTTGGAAGCCTCCACAGCTGCGCTACATGTAGCACTGGGGTAATCTACAACGGCTTGCTGGGCCCCCTCACCCTCACCACCAGCTTTTCTCCCTCCCTGCGTGTGAGCCGCTCCTCTGCTGCGATGCGCTCCTCCACTCCCATCAGCGCATTGAAGTCCTGGAAGGTGCTCAGCGCCCCAAGTATGTCGCGGCTGCTGCCCACATCACGCAGCGTGGCGTAGGCATCCTTCAGCGCCCTGCAGCAGCAGCAGCAGCAGCAGCAGGGGCAGCAGCAGGCAGTTACGGCTTGCAGAGTGGTGGAAGGAGTGTATGAGGGCTGCTGCTGACATCGCGCAGAGTAGAATGCTTATCCTTCAGCGCCCTGCACAAGCAGGAGGCAGATGTTAGTAGTGAGCGCCGTGGCATGCATCATGCGAATACCCCCCTCCCGCTCCCGCACACCACACACCAATGCCTCCATCTATTGCCTTCTGTTTCCAGCAATGGCACTCACTTTGTTGCTGCGTAGATGCCTGACAGGGGATAGGTCAGGATGTGGAAGCCCAGCGCCTTGGCCTCAGCAGGAGTCAGCAGGGGCGTCATGCCTCCCTCAAGCATGCCCATCACGCGAAGGCCCTTCACTTTCTGACCAATCAGGCTGAGCTCCTGCTTGCTGATTGGCGCTTCAACGTAAACTGCATCTGCTCCCGCGTCCGCGTACAAGTTGGCACGCGTGATGGCATCCTGCAGTGTGCAGCAGCAGGGGAGTGTACACAAGCAGTACATGCTCAATCGGGTCAGCAGTTGCTTGCTGATTGGCGCCTCAACGTATACGGCATCTGCTCCTGCAACTGCATACGGGTTGGCGTGCGTTATTGCATCCTGCAGGCGTACAGCAGCAGAACGTCCAAACCAGGTGGGCAGAAGAACGCTGATCGCATATGTACAACTGCTGCTCAAGTGCGAAACACAGCACCGGCTGCAACGGACGTTGCACAACACGCCAACTACCGGCCGCCACTGGGCAGCCCATGGGCAAGTGATGATGGTGAACACCTGCAATGACAGCTCAACGCATCTTGGACGAACATGCAATTCCTCACCTCGAGGCCATATTTTGCGTTGACGCCGCGTGCATCAGTGCGTGCCACCAAAAAGAAGTCGGCATCGCCAATTGCCTCACGAGCAGCAGACACCTAGCGGCACAGCAGACACAACAGGAGGGCTATTGCTTCCCGGCAAGTCGTGCGCAAAATCGGCAGCAACAATTGACAGTGACGCTGTTGCCTAGCTTGGTACGTGGTATATTTTGTATAGCTGGGCTTCAAGTGATGCAGTGGGCAGGTGTAGCCCAGTGAGACCCCACACCATGTCTCCACCAGGACATGCACTGCATGCAGCTGGCTAGCACGGGTTTTTCACACGACCGGCCATGCACAGACGAACATGTGGCCGCCTCCATCTTTCCTGCAAACCGCCTCACCTGTCCTGCAAACTCCACCATCTTTCCTGCAAGCCGCCTCACCTTTCCTGCAAACTCCTCCATGCTGATGACCTCCTTGTTGCGCATGTGTCCCACGCGCTTGGGCCAGCGCTGGTCCTCCAGAAAGCAGCCCTTGGCGCCCACGTTGATCAGGTGCTTCACGGTGCGCTGCACGTTCAGCACGTTGCCACCACCTGCGGCACAGTCATGTGACGAGCACTTCAATTGTGGGATTGACTACAGGCCATTAGTGTGAAGTGGTGATCAGCTGCCTCACGGTGCGCTGCACGTTCAGCACGTTGCCGCCACCTGCGGCACAGTCATGTGATGAGCAGTTCAATTGTGGGATTGACTACAGGCCATTAGTGTGAAGTGGTGATCAGCTGCCTCACGGTGCGCTGCACGTTCAGCACGTTGCCGCCACCTGCAGCGTTGGCAGGAGTAAGGCGGTGATCAGGTGTATTTGCAGACCAGAAGTGCTGGACCCTGCTCCTGCAGCGTGAAAATGGTGATCAGCAGCTGCACGGTGCGCTGCACGTTCAGCACGTTGACGCCACCTGCGAGTGGTACGGCAGCAAAGGGGAATGGCACATAGTCGCCGCATCGAACCAGCTTCACCAGCAAAGCTGCCACTTTAAAATAGCACAAACGAAGCTGTAGTAAGGTGAAGCGTGCATGCTATAAGTGTGAAACGGTGATCAGGTGCTTCACGGTGCGCTGCACGTTCAGCACGTTGCCGCCACCTGCAGCGTTGGCACGAATGGGGAGGTGATCAGGTGTGTTTGCAGACAAGAAGTGAAGGGTTCTGCTCCTGCAGCGTGAAAACGGTGATCAGCTGCTTCACGGTGCGCTGCACGTTCAGCACGTCGCCGCCACCTGCGGCACATTGATTTGAAAAGGCAGTTTGAGCATGCGACTGGCTACAGCTACTGCTCAACCGTAAACTGTGGTTGGTGGTAATGTGTACAGGCACTCAGCGCGGATACGGTGATCAGCTGCTCCACAGCGCTGCACGTTCGGCACGTTGCCGCCACCTGCAGCGTTGGCACAAATGAGGTGGAGATGAGGTGCGTTTGCAGACAAGAACCGGAGGACCCTGCTTCTGCAGATACATTCAGAGCAGGCTAGATCAGCTGCTTCATCGTGCGCTGCACGTTCAGCACATTGCCGCCACCTGCAGCAGAAACCCACAGACGGAGGTGCAGGAGGGTGATGTGTGCAGGCATTTAGCGTGGGTTCGTTGCTTCGTAGTGCGCTGCACGTTCAGCAGTATGCCACCAAATTCGGCATTGGCACGCAAATGGCTTCGACACATGAACACTTGTGCACAATGACAACAACGATGAGGTGTCACTGCAGCATCATACTAGCAGCCAGACAGTCTGCTACATCAGCATGGTACCATAGCATCAACGTCATCATCAGCCCCGCACCCTCCCCCCCTCCTCCCGAGACAAGCAGCGTCTTATACCTGCTACCCGACAGCTGCTAGCGCGTTGCACCGCACCTGTGTCAGCGCCACCAGCACTAGCACAACAGCTGCACATCACCCTTGCCCCGCCACCACAACACAACACTGCTACCCGACAGCTGCTAGCGCACTACACCGCACCTGTGTCAGCGTCATCAGCACTAGCACAACAGCTGCACAGCAGCCTTGCCCCACTGCCGCAACACAACACTGCTACTTGATAGCTGCTAGCACTTTACACCACACAGCTTAGAGTACTGCCAGCGCATCGACCGCACCTGTGTCAGCGTCCACCAGCACTGCATGGCACCATAGCATCAAAGACAGCCTCGTGGCCCCTTTCATCCCCAGGACAAAAGCAGTGTGGTCTGCTGAGACCTCAACATAGTCTACCTGTGTCCGCGTCCACCAGCACTGGCACGTTTGGGATGGAGTAGATGATCTGGCCGGCCTTGCGAGCCATCTCAGGAGGCGTCAGCAGGCCCAAGTCAGGCTCACCCAGCAGCGTGGCAGACACCTGAAATGACAAGAAAAGTAACAAATTTGTAACAACATAACAGCATGACAGTTGCTGGGAGTCTGCACGTCACATATCACTTGATGACAATGGTTGCATAACAAGGGTGCGAAGGGGTCAGCAGGGCCATGACAGCTTCGCCAAGCAGCATGACAGACAGATGGCGCAGCTAGAGAAATGAACATATGATGAACCTATGCTACTGTTTACAAACTAGCAGCTGCGGCAGCGGCGATTGCTGAGCCAGCTTGAGCTGTCGTGTTGCTGGTTTGTTGGTTAATGCTCAGCAAGAGGCAAACCCTAAGCTGAGGTACGGCCTGGCTGGGCGAGCAGACTGGCTCTGTTGCTAACCAGCAACACAATTACTGATCTGTGCCAACAGGCGTCCATCAAACTTTGGTGCTTGCACAGCTGCTGGACGCACCGCATAACCGCTGACAAAGGCAGCCTTGTGTCCTGCGTCTGCAAGCACTTTGCCCGAAAGCGCATCGTAGCAGCCTGAAATCCAGTACAACAAAGCAGCAGACAGCAAAGGTGTACATTTGACTGACACTTTGACTTATGGCAGGCTGGGAGCTGGGCTTTTGGACATGCTGCACTCCTGCTGCGGCAGTTACGCAACCATACAGCTGCTGCGTTGCTGTAGCTAGACTGCCAGACGCACCAGGCACCATCAAAACTCCTTCCTGCTCAATAAGCTTGTGGATGGTAGTGTTGCCTCCGGTGCTGCCGTTGCTGGCAGCAACTCGGGTAGTCCTGCCCAGCTTATGCACCTGCTGACCCCTGGCAACGAACGGCTTCGCACCGGCCTGCTGTCGGACTGGGCACATTGACTGCATAGTGTCTTATTCTATGCAAAGGACAGTAGGGCAGCAGTGCAGGCAGTCAAATGCTGCCAGATCAGCACTCAGGTGGGGCACAGGCTGCTCTCCGTGACTGCTGTTACGTGCTCATAGGCTGCACTTCAAGACTTTACTAGTCTAAGCATAGTGGGTTTGAACGATACCGCCATCCACAGCCGTGGTTTGGCGTTACGTGCACACTCGTCTTCAGAACCCTGCCGGGACCTCAGTGCCACGCTCACCGGAGGCAAATAATGCTTGCAACCTTCTGTTGTACGTCTACTGTTGCGTCAGCAACGTGCCTGTCAGCCCTGCTGTCACCAACTAGCCCAGCACGAAGTGAAGCGACTTGCTTACTGTCAGATCTAGGCATCTGTGGAGCAAACGTGGACAGACAACAGTCCAGTATGACTACTGCAAAGGTGCTTTGTCAGGCACCGGCACCGACAGCACCCCTTGCAACTCTCTGAAGACAGGCTAGCTGAGACACACCTGTGCCTGTTCTGTTGCACTGCCTCTGCAGGTTCAGATCAGCGTCAGTCTGCTGGAAAAACTGGCAGGCATAAAAAAGGATCCAACAAAAAAGCAGCAGCAGCACTCAGCACACCCATCACAGTGAGTCACTTGGCACTGCAGCCCTGCCGCTGCTTGTGCGCTGCACCTCACATAGCGCGATCACACAGGCACAACCAAAGCAGCAGAACAACCAGAACGCTCCTGCATTTATGTGCATGCACAGTTCGGCCACAACAGACTTTGCTGCCGCTTGGCGTCTGTTGAATCCACTGCAGGTTGCAGCTTCCAGGCTTTGGCCTACCACTAGGGCAGCATTTGTCACCCGGTGGTGGGCACTACGCAGCAGCAGACAGCAGCCTGCAGCAGACGCTGCAGCAGAGCAGACGCGTTGGGGAGCTGCTGCTCAAGGCAGAGGAGCAGGAAGTGGCAGCAGTGAAGCAGCACGCAGACGAGCTCATAGGACAATACAGGTGGGCCACACCACAGCATGCTACCCATGTGATCCGACATATGCTGCTGCTTGGCAGCACTCTTGAACATTTGCAGCGCGCTACCTCGCTGCATTGGCTCCCATGCGCAGCTGATCAGCAGCATTAGTTGGACAGGGAGCAGTCTAGCAGTGTGCATGGTTCGCAGCGGGCAACGGTCTGTGAATGCACAGCCTTACTGCAGCAGCCTGGTCTCCTGCTAGCATGCAATGAGCACTGGCTATTGCTGTGATGGGTGCCTAGCTACAGTACAGTTGCTGGTTCCATCATGACACTGCACTGTTGCTGCCTGTTCAGTTTTCAGCCAATGCCCAAGCAATGATCTCAGTTATGACTGCACTGCTGCGGCCTGTGCAGTGCTGCGCCACGGCCGCGGGCTTGCGTAGAAGAGCAGCTGGCGTGCATCAGTTGCTACCAGCAAAACCCTTCGGTGAGCAGCCAGGCCGACTGCGTGTCTCACAAGGTGATTCATACGGCCCGCCAGTTGTGTATTTAGGCAAGCAGCTTGCATGCGTTGAGTGCTGCCAGCGAAAGCCTTCGGTGAGCGGAGACGTAGTGCTGAGCATCGCCGTAACTGTACTTCATCAAGCAGTGACATGTACCGCAGTTGAGGTGGGGTCTGCTAGAGCCTAGTAGGCGGGCCGCTTGGTTGCAGTGTACCAAGGCACAAACGTGCGAACGCTTGTGTGAGATTCTGGGAAAGGAGCATCAACATACGAGTGCTAGTACAGTCACTGTTGTCAACTCTTTCTTATGTAACTTGTTGATGCTGTGCGGCTGTTGCTGCTGCAGGATGCACTTACGTGCTCGTCGCTGGTTGACGCATATGTAGCGTGCGCGCAACGAGCAGCTGGCCAACTGATGTCATGACATGCAGCTGAGCAACAGCAGCAGTAGCAGCAGCGCACACACCTCAGGTGTGACAGCAGCAGATGGCAGCAGCAGCAGCAGCATGTGCATGAGCAGCGCCTCCAGCAGCGCCTCCGGCAACAGCAGCAGCACCCGAATGTCAGGTGTGTTGCCCGCAGTTCGTACTTCCAGAAGCCTTGTCAGCGCCATTTTGTGTGTGAATATAACAGTGTCAGGACTAGAGAGGTGATTTGCACCAGTTGCGCATTTGTCTGCAGCAGCAGAACCAATGTTATTGATGAGTTGTTTCCGTGACAATTCTTGGCTCACGGTAATGCTCAGGCTTCTTGGGCCAAGATGATCAGCAGGTGTCCAAGTAGTTGATTGTGCACAGCAGCAGGAGCGCCACCTGCTGTGGTCTGCATGCCAGCTGTTGTTGACAGGTTGCAGAATACGGATGCCATCTGCCTGCACGCTGTGCTGTGTTGCGCAGTGGCGGTTCGACCCTTTGCATGGTGTGGCGAAAGCCGTTGATGTGTCAGCTGGTTGTACCGCAGCTTGGGGCGCTGAGCCCATGCGGATATGTTGATCGCTTTGGCTTGTACAGGCTTCTCATCTGTGCGGCCTTCCAGCTGATCAAGTTGCTGTGCCGCTGTCAGCCAGGAGCTGCCCTCTGGGCCACACTGGCAGCCGAGCCACGCTGTGTACGCCCGCTGGGCGGTGCTGAGCACGCTGCAACGCAGCTGGCAGCACTGCTGGCAGCACTGCGGCTGTGACGGATGCTGGAACTTCCAGCTACTTGAGGTTGTTTCAAGGCTTGATGCATGCTGTCGCATGCACTGTCAGCACGTGTAAAACCACATTCCTTGAAGCAGTCGTGAAGATCGTTCGCCTCCTTTGTTGGTGCTGCCTGCTGACATGCCTTGTGCACCGTGCACAGGCATGTCGAGGAAGGCTACAGTGAAGCCTTCCGCTCACACTGCAAGCTGGTGGAGTCGATGGCCGTGACTCACACATGATGTGATGGCTTTATTGGTAACATGGTGATGATGAGCCTCAAGCAATTCAGCCGTTGACACTGACTCATCATCATCATCATCATCAAATTACCAGATCAAGCCATAGCATCAACGCCATCGGCCCCGCGCCCCCCCCCCCCCGGGGCGGAGGAAAGAAGAAAGAAGCCGTTGACACTGACTGTCGACGTGGGGGCTGGGTGCGTAACAGGTGCCACCTCAGGCTGGCAGATTGAAGCTGCAATGGCCGACACCGCCGGGCAGTCACTGCCGTCACTGCTGTCACTGAGTGCCACTCGTCACCGTGACGGAGCACGAATCAATCTGTCCACGTGCAGCGCTGGTGCAACTGCCATGAAAACCTGAGGAGTACAACAGAATGGTGCGCACGTAATGCTACACTGAAAAGCATTGACAGTCAACTTTCAAAACACGTCTAGTTTATTATTTAATCACCGCTTCCATGACCTCCACAGTGCACCAACCGCACCTGCGCAGCTGGTGCGTAGCAGTGCTGCCATGGGTAAACTTCACCCTGCAAACCAAGCACTACTCCCTGACTTGTGTTCATCCCTCTCTATGCATACCAACCGCCATGCAAGCTGGCAACAAGAAGAAAGCGGCTGGACAGCTGCCGAGCAACATTGACACGACCCCAACCACAGCTACCACCTAACCTCCAGTCTGATCATGTTGCAAGCAATCCCCACCCCGCAACAACCAATGAGCCTTACACACACGGTACAGATATAATAGTGCATACACACACCCTGCCTTGCAGGCAACTGCTGCATATTCTAACAGCGTCTACGCATAGTCTCCGTCCGTTTCTGGGTTCACGTCCGCGGGTGGCGGCTCCCAAGTGCCAGTCACAGCTTCCCCTGAGGCTGCCGCAGCTGCTGCTGCTGCCGCCGCCTTGGCGGCAACCTGCGCTGCTGCTGCTGTCTGCGCCAGGAGCTCGCTGAACTGCTGCGGGTCGGTGGCGGCGTCCAGGTAGATGAAGCCAGGGTTGTCCCTGCAGGCATCCTGCAAGCAGCATATGAAGCACACAACCAGCAACATTTGCACATTCAACAAAGAAACCGGCGGCTTGTCAACCACTGGGTTGCTGCATACGGGTCCATCGCGCTTTAGCGTACATGCAAGCTAAGATTGTCGCCAGCAAAACCAACCGTCAACAGCAGTACTTCCAGACGGAGGCATGGCCGCAGATGAGGCAGCAGCCTTTTGAAAAATTGCATCAGCTGCTGTGCAGGCATCTTATGCATGCATGCTTGCATTCACCGGAAGCAGGCCGAGTGCATGTCAAAAGGTCGACCACAACTTCAAGAAAGTTCGTCTGAACCGTGCTGCTACTTCAGTATCACGCTGTGCTGCAAACCGCCAACTAGACGCGTTTGGCAGTACATGCACGCACCTCAAGTGTCGCCCCCTGCGCTGCCAGCAGCTGATGCAGCAGCTCCACATACTGCCCCTGACCAGCTTCCGC
Organism: Tetradesmus lagerheimii; assembly: GCA_902809745.2. Classification (NCBI taxonomy): domain Eukaryota; kingdom Viridiplantae; phylum Chlorophyta; class Chlorophyceae; order Sphaeropleales; family Scenedesmaceae; genus Tetradesmus; species Tetradesmus lagerheimii. The sequence goes on from CADDIJ020000651.1 coordinate 19,448, forward strand.
AGAGCTGCAGGCACAGCACAACAAGAAGGCAAGGATGAAATTAATTTTTTTCTGGTAGCGAAATACATACATCACGTGCAACAGAAAGTGTGATGTGCTGGTGGAGCTGCAGCGCATGAGTATCTCACAGGTCGCGTGCATCCTGTACACAGCACACTGCAGGCTGCCGCAGACAGCTGGTTGCTGCTCAGGATCCAGCTGCTGCCAGACAGCCAGCAGTTATGCTGCTGATCAAGAGCAAAGCTCACCTGCCATCTGTAACCAGCTGCTGCAGTAGTTCGTTCAGCCTAGTCATGCAGCTAGAGCTCAGCACCTGCAGTGGCAGGAGCAGATGGTGTTGCTGTCAACCGTCTAGGCTTTGTGCGATGATGGCCACAGCGGCCACAAAGCTGTGCGACATAGCAGATCAATGAGGCGCTATGCAGCTTGATGCAGCAAGCATTACGCCTTGCTGCATGCTACCATGATTGAGTGTGTCTGGCAAAGTTGCTGGTAATGCATGGCAGCTCATGGGGCTGCTATCAATCCTTTGCTGCACTGTTTCAATCGCATCAGCCTTGACTGACAATTTTCTTGGCTTCAAAGTCATCAAAAAAGTCCTTGGCCATGGTGGAAGGTCTCCTTGCTGCTGTTGGTGGTGGTTGCTGCTACCACAGGACGCTGCCGCACACAGCAGCTGTAGAAAACTCTTGTTAAACTTGAGAATGCTACTAGGCGTTGAGCACAGAAGAAAAACGACGCTAACGTCTCCGCCAAGCAGCACGAGCGGGGAACTCCCAATCTTCAAAACCGACCACAAACCAGATGTACAGGAACAGCCACCAAAAACTCGATAACGTTCAACTGTTCATTCGAAGTTTGCCCTTACGTATGCATGCGCAACCCCTCACTTGAACTCGATGCTGTCCTGTGCGTGGGTATGACATCTCACTGCGCACCACACTCGGTCGCAGATCTCACGGTCAGTTGTTTGTATAGTTGAGATTGTGTCAGCATCACTTACACTGAAGGGTTGCAGGCACACCCCGCTTGCGAAGCAGCTGAGAGAGGGAAGCCACCACCTCTAGATGTAGTTGATCGACGCTTTTTATATTATCACCATATCCCATTGGCAATCCTATAATGCTATGGTGATAGAGCTCTTCGCATGCCTTTCACAGCCAGTGCCGAAGCGGGGGGCTTTCACCTGCTCAGGTCGCACGCCCAGCGGGGTCAATTAGTCAAACAGCTGCCACAAACAAAAGCTGGTAGCAGCTACAGTTGTATTAGGAGGTTGCCTGGTGCACCATGTGGATCCAGGCCCTCCAGCCACACACTGCTGCTATGGCCCAGCGTTCGTGCTGGCTACAGCAGCGGATACAGCGAGCCCGAAGGCACCAGTGGCATAAGCCATGATTTTGGGGCCAACAACCAGGTGCGTTGACCGTGCCCTAAGCCTCAACTCATACCCACCTACAGCCACAGCAGCAACGCTTTGCTGTCTCAGCAAACTCACCATGCCTTGCCTTGCTGTGTCCTGCAGGCTCACAGTGCACAGCATACCAACAATGCACCAGCTCAGGGCAGCAATGAGCAGCAGCATCAGCAGCAGGACAACCCCAGCGGGATTGTCTCGCTCATGCAGGCCTGGGGTCAGCTGTCAACGCGGCTACAGCAGCCAGCAGCACCTGCTGACCCATCAGCAGGAGCAGCAGCAAGACAGTCAAACACAGCAGCAGGACAGTCAAACGCAGCAGCAGAGGACGATGTCACGCAGCTGATTCTTTCGGCTCTCAAGCTGGCAGTGCGCAGCTTATCTCGCGTGCCAGCAGCAGCTGGCAGCAGCAATCCTGCAAGCAGCAACAGGCCTGCCGTGCAGCGATCGCTGGCGCTTGCAGCAGCACTCGCAGAGCTGTATGCCAACGGCCTACCGCTGGATGCAGCATCCATTGCAGCAGGCATTGTAGCAGAGGCAGTAGACGTAGCAGCGCTGCACATCAGATCTGTGCAGGCGAAGCTTGGACCGGAAGTGGCAGGCTTAGTGCATGATGTGCTGGCTGTACGTCACGCAACAGACAGGGTGCAGCTGTATGACGACGCCCACAGCAGGTGCGCTGAGAGACTACGAATGAAGCTAAAGCTTTGTTGCGTGTGCTCATCATCGCTTGCTCGCACGTGCTGCAACAGAGCTGCACAGTGCGCAACCAGCTGCAATATTGATATCCTTGGGCTGGTTGCGCATTTCTTCACTGTTAAAACTGCAAGCAGCAGGCGTGCAAGCGTACTGTGCAGGCTGCTGTACCCAGTGTGCATTGGTTGGTTGGCTGTCGCGCGGCTGGGCATGCATCAGCGCAAGGCACTTGCACAGTGGCTGCAACAGCAGCTGCATTGTTTGTGTCCCATCCTCAACCTCCTCAAAAATGCACGCCTTATGCCACTTGCACCAATCCTGCCCCTGCTTTGCTCTGCGGTGCTCGCTCGACACACGTCTGGCTGCGCTTCAATGTGTGTGCTTCTGCTTTGCTCTGCTGTGCTCTGCTCTTTACAACAAATGTCTGGTCTTCCAACACCTGCTTGCAGTGCGCTGCGTGGCTGGTTGCTGTCCGCATACGATGTGCGCGCGTGTGCCATCGAGGTGGTGTGGCGCTGGCTGGGGCTGGTGCAGCCTCCCGGGCTGCCGCACCAGCAGCAGCTGCAGGCGCTGGAGGCGCTGACCATATACTGCCCGCTGGGGCACGCGCTGGGCCTGGGGGGGTGCTCCGCGGCACTCGAGGATGCCGCGTTCAAGGTGGGTGGGGTTTCTGAAAGCTTTTTTGGTTCAGTACTTCAGTACGATACTGTGCACTGTGCCTTTGGGCCATTCGAGGTGAGCGGGGGGTATTGAGGGGCTTGGTTGATGCATTCCTCCAGTACGATACTGCCCGCTGGGGCACGCGCTGGGGGGTGCTCCGCAGCACTCGAGGGCGCTGCCTTCAAGGTGGGTGGGGTTTCTGGTGCATTTTCAGGATCTAGTACAAAACTGTGCACTGTGCTTGTGGCCCTCAAGGGCTGCTCCGCTGCACTGGAGGACGCTGCGTTCAAGGTGTGCGACAGGGTTTTTAGAAGTTTCTTGGTGTATATCTTTGGTATGGTTCTGTGCACTGTGCCGTTGGGCTGAAATGGTTCTGTGCACTGTGCCGTTGGGCTGAAGCTGCTGCGCTGCACTGGAGGACGCTGCCTCCATGGGTGTGCGGGGGCTGTGGGAGGCTTGCTTGGTGCGTTGTTTCAGTGTGATGTCATGCATGGTAGCATTGTTGATCCCGTTGTAGTTGTTTGGTGTGTGCTTTCAGTGTGATGTTATGTAGTGTGGCTCTGCAGGTGCCAGGTTACTCTGGGTGCATCTCAGGGGCAGTCGAGGTGCAGGCAAAAGGCTTGAAGGATGGGTGGCAAAGCGTGGTGTTGTTCAGGGTATTGTGTCTTCTTTACATCATGCATTCAGCATGAGTGCCCTGCTGCGACGGACATGACTTGCAGTTATGCTATCGCTGCAAGTCATCGGAAACCCAACACATGAATTGATCCACCGTACTTGAGCCCCCTCCAGCAGTCTTCAATAGTACTACTTGTACCTGGTTGGATGCTGCTGCTACGCTCTGTTTGTTTTCCAATCGCCGGTGCTGCAGGTGCTGTTCCCCAGCTCCTATGCGAGCACAGCGCGCCACGTCCTGCCCATGTCAGGAGCAGCAGCAGACCTGCTCACACGCTGCCAGGCCTCCCTGCAAGCCACAGCTGCTGCTGATGCATCATTTCAAGCCCTAGCAGGTGGCCTGCAGCTTCTCAGCCGCACTAAGAGCCTCTATAGCATAATGCGCAAGCTGCTGCGGCTCAACGATCCAGCAGCAGGCAGCAGGCGGCTTGGGCAGATGTATGATCTGTTGGGCATGCGGGCGGTGGTGCTACCGCGTAAGGACTTGCCAGAAGCTGAGGCTGAGGCAGCAGCAGTACAGGCGTGCTACAGGCTGCAGGTGAGTTTTGGTTGAGATTGCTGTCCTTGGCTGCAGCAGAATCTGTGACGGCCTGTTTCATTCCGTGGTACATGTGTTACTTTGGCAGAGCCTGTGTTTGTTGTGCTGGTTGGGCGCACATCGATATAGTTTGGCCAGCAGTGGTGCTGCCTCGCAAGGACTTGTCGGACTTGTCGGAAACTGAGGCTGAGGCTGCAGCAGTGCAGGCGTGCTACAGGCTGCAGGTGCGTGCAAGCGAAGTAAGCTAGCAATATGCTGTGGTGGTTGTGCTCTGCTGGGTGTCAGGCGGCGGCAGCAGCAGCAGCAGTGCAGGCATGCTACAGGCTGCAGGTGCGTTGGAAACAAGAGCTTGTTACAGGCAGCAGCAGACATTGTGACGGCATGTTTATGTCTCTGTGCATTTGTCACTTCTGCAGGCTCGCACACGCGCATTGGCCATTCGTAATGCACCCACAGTAGGCATCTCCTAACCCTGTTGTTATATACTGTGTTACATGTGTTATTTGTGCAGGAGCTTGCGCACGCGCAGTGGCCAGCTGTACCTGGCCGCAGCAAGGACTACATCCGCAAGCCCAAGCCCAACGGCTACCAGAGCCTGCACTCCACCCTCAGCATGCAGAGCATGCAGCAGCTCATGGGCAGCAGCAGCAGCAGTGACAGCAGTAGCGTTGTGCTGTCGTATCTGGAGCTGCAGGTCCGCACTGCTGCCATGCATGCTGCTGCTGAGGGAGGTGACGCAGCACATGCAGGCTACAAGGGGCGGCTGGAGAGGCGGCAGGTGAGCGGATTGTGACATGTTGTTAATCAACTGAGTGTTGTTTTGTAGTGTTGCTGGATGTAGTGCAGAATGGGCATCTGGAGAGGCGGCTGGTGAGGGGTTTGATCATAGTTCTGTCACCAAGCTTGGTGATAGCCTTGAACAAGCTCATCATGTTGCGCCAGTGCAATGACTATTTTCTGCGGTGTGGCGCTCAACTTGGTTGTGTTGCCATCCTGTGCTGCGGATGCTCCTTTGTAGGTGCGGCAGCTGCAGACTTGGACAGCACAGCTGCAGCGGCGGCTTGCAGGCACAAAGCAGCAGCTGCTGCTGCCGCTGCCAGCCACAAGCAGCAGCAGCAGCACCAGCAGCAGCTTGCAGCCTGAATACAGCATACTCACAACTAGCAGTGATGACAGCGATTTGGAGGACATCAGCAGCAGCAGCAGCAGCTTGGGTCTCACTGACAGTGCCAGTGCAGCAGCAGCAGCAGCAACACTTGCAGCACAACAGCAGCAGCAGCAGCAGCAAGTGGATGCGTTGGTGGATCATCAGCCAGCTGCAGCAGCTGCTGCGGCTGCGTCGCTGTTCCATCACCTTGACCTAGATGGTGATGGCATGCTCAGCCTGTACGAGCTATCTGAGTTGCTAGCTGAACTCGGAGAAACGAAAAGTGCTGGTGCTGCTGCTGCTGCCGGCCAGAGCGCTGGCGGGTTGCAGCAGCTGCAGTACCACACAGCAGCAGGCGCTGCAGCAGCAGGAGGGCCGGTTGCTGCTCCAGCTGTGCCGTATGCACAGCAGGTGTTCGAATCCTTGGACACCAATGGGGACGGCTTGATCAGTATGGCTGAGTTTCTGGAGTTCTATATGTCAAACACAGTCACACAGGTTGGCAGCCAGACAGCTGCTGCAGCAGCAGCAGATTCCCAGCTGCTGAAAAAGCCCAGTGGCAGCAGCAGCAGCAGCAGCAGCATACCTTGGCCTGCTGGTGGCTACAGCAACAGTAGCAGCAGCATGTCGCTGGACCGGCTCAGCAGCAGCAGCAGCAGCGGCGGTAGCAGTACTTCAGGAGCTGTGTGCCAAGTGTTCATGCACACACAGCAAAGCAGCAGCAGCAGCACCTCGACTGCGCCTACTTCATCGACCATAGATCTGCGTAGCAGCAGTGCATTTGGCTTTAGCGGTTTCAGCAACAGCAGCAGCAGGTCCCGGCAGCCTTTGCGGCCGCCTGGTGTTGCCACAGCAGCAGGCTGGCACTCCAGCAGCAGCAGCAGCAGTCTGGGTAGCAGGGTTCGGTGCATGGCCAGTGCACCCACAAGCAGCAGCAGCAGTGGCATTGTCGCTGCAGGCAGTCATGACAGCAGCAGCAGTAGCATAGAGGGTAGCAGCTTGCCAAATGGCTCTAGCACTAGCAGCATCAACGGCAGGGCAGCAGCAGCAGCGGCAGTAGTAGCAGCAGCAGATGGCGGGTCAGACACCGCATCAAGCAGCCAGCAACAGCAGCAGCAGCAACGGCAGCCTCTGTTTAGACCTCTACGGCGGCCTACAGAGTCTGACAGTCCTGCTGACCACAGCAGCCGCAGCAGCAGTCCTGCAGCCGAACAGCAGCAGCAGCAGCAGCAGGGTGAGGTGCTGCAAGCATCCTCACCTGGTGAACCAGGCGGCTACGAAGAAGATACAGCAGCAGGCGCCGCTGGCAGCAGCAGCAGCAGCAGTAGTGCCTTCCAGCAGCAGCTAGAAGCGGAGCTGAGCTACGAAGAGGACGAGCAGCAGCAGCAGCGCTTCCTGCGGCAGCAGCAGCGCCAGATGCCGTCGCTGCTGGAAGACGCGGCAGCTGGCCGCACCCCCTGCTTCATCCTCGTCCCCATCGGCAGCAGCAGCAGCAGCAATGGTGCGTTTGCTGCTGCCGCGCCGCTGCTATCTGACCGACAGGGTCAGCAGCTGCAGCAGCTTGAAGTGCCCTGCCTGGGGCCGCTGCTGCTGACTAACTCCCCGCAGGTGTTTAGATCAGCGGATGTGCTAGTAGATGCTCCAGGGGAGCATTACGAGAGGTTAGCTCTGAGCTTGGAGTTGGTAAAGCCAACAGGCAGTAGTGAGGCAGTTTTGCAGGCACGCAATTTGAGCCGGGTGGTGCGTGGTCGCATCAATGCTGCTACTGTGCATGTCAACGACGGTCAGACGGAGCTGCTGCCGCACAGAGCAGCAATAGAGTTGACAGACGGCGATGTGATAGAGCTGGGGGATACAGGGGTAGCGTTTGAGGTGCGTCGGCAGCAGCAGCAGCAGCAGGTAGCGTCGCCTGCTGTGCATGCTGTGCGGCAGTTTTGCGGCGTGTATGCACAGCAGCAGCTGGGGCTGCAGATCAATGTGCAGGATTCACTGCAGCTACTGCAGCAGCAGCAGCAGGTGTCTGCTGCTGCTGTAGTAACCCCTTCCCAGCAGCAACAGCAGCAGCAGCAAGGTGTGGCTGCAGGGACAGCTATTAGTCAAGGTTGGAATGCAGCAGCAGCAGACGCAATAGAGGCAGAGCTTCGTGGCATATCGCGGCTTGTGCGCAGTAATGCACGCGCAGCTGAGATTGAGCTTTGCCGGCTAGCAGCAGCACACCCTGATGCTCCCGGCCCGTGGTTTCTCTGGGCACAGCTAGCAGCCAGCAGCAGGCGGCATTGGATGGCACGCGCATTGTTCAGAGCAGCAGCAGTGTGCCAGCAGCAGCAGCTGGAGCAAGTTCTGCGAGCAGGCCCAGCAGCAGCAGCAGCTGCAGGTGCTGTTGCTGCGCCGCAGCTGCTGCAGGACGGCGCAGAAGACGCCGACTCATCACCAGCAGCAGCAGTAGCAGATGATCCCGCTTTCAGCTTGCTACAGCCGACGCCAATGCCGAGCAGCAGCAACACAGGCACCGGCGGCAGCAGAGCGATACGCCGCAAAGCAGACGGTATGCGCAACGCAGCTAGCCGCAGCCCTGCGTTCCGCCTCAGCAGCCGCCTAGTTCAAGTGCTGCGCGTTTGGGCCCGCAGCGAATGGGAGCAGCGGTTGTTTGGCCCCGCAAGGCGGCTGTGGCGGCTTGCCGCAAACGAGGCGTTCAAGTTTCCGTATGATGTTGCGGCAGAGGGGGGTGGGGCGGTGCTGCATGCGTGGGCGAGCGCGGAGTTTGATCGCGACAACGTGCTGAATGCGCGCGTGGTGATTGGAGAGGCGCTGCGCAAGTGCCCTAAGGATGCTGCGGTGAGTGCAAGGGTACTGGTGGCGTGCGTATCCTGTATCTGGTATTGCTGCATGTGGCCTGAGGCCAGCCGTGCTTGCTCACAGTGGGGTTGCAGGGTGAGTGCAAGGTGCTGCAAGTTTTGGGGGCGTTGCTGTTACCTGCTGTTCCAAAGCGCATTGCGCGCGTGGTGATTGGGCAGGCGCTGCGCAAGTGGCCAAAGGACGCTGCGGTGAGTGCCAAGGGTACTGGTGGTGTGCGTAATCTGTAGTTTGTACGTCTTATGCTTGCGTTGGCAGCGACAGAGTCAGCACCTTCACACGCTGCTTGTGGTCAAATAACAAGGTTTGTGGCCACATGACAGGATTCTCTTTCCGGTACTTGATGCTGCCCAGCCCCTGCTGTTGCTGTTGTTTGCTGCTGCCTTCCAGTTGCCGTGCTCGCCGCCAGATGACAAGCTTGCACAGGATTCGTTGTCCAGTGCATGACGCTAACCAACCCCTGCTGCTGCTGCTGCTGCTGCTGTTTGTTGCTGCGCTTGTTCCAGGTTGCCGTGCTTGCTGCCAGCATCGAAGCAGCAGCAGGCGAGGTCAGCGCAGCTCGCGCGCTCTTCCTGCGAGCCTACCAGCTCAACAAGGCAGACAAGCAGCTCTACATGCAGTGGCCACGCATGGAGGGCGCCTGCGGCAACATTGAGCGCGCGCGGCTGCTGTTCGGCTACGGCTTGTCGCTGTATCCAAACAACACGAAGATCCTTAACCTGTATGCGTGCTTTGAAGAGGAGCAGGGGGAGGTCGAGTTGGCGCGGGAGCTGCACCAACGTGCGTTGGGCATTGACAGCGCGAGCACGACATCAATGCACAACAGGTGGGTTCTTTCGAATGCGCGCTGCTTCCAAATATTGTGCATGTCGGGGGTGGAAGATGGGGTGGTGTTCAGCAGCTGAGGTTTGCATTGTCGGATGCGAATCTTGAGCCTGTGCAGCAGCAAGGGTTTGTGGTGGTTGGTGCTTTGAGGAGGAGCAGGGGGAGGTGGAGCTTGCGCGGGAGCTGCACCAACGTGTGTTGGGCATCGACAGCGCCAGCACGACATCAATGCACAGCAGGTGGGCTGGTGGTTAGTTGAGTGTTAACGACTTATCGACAAGTGCAGGTTCTTCCATCTGTTATGCACGCCGGGGGTGATGTTCAGCAGCTGAGGCCTGCATCGTTCGAGGTACGTCTTGAGTCCGTGCAGCACATTGTGTTGATGCGTTGAGGTGGAGCAAGGGGAGGTGGAACTGGCACAGGAGCGTGCACCAGCTCGACAGCGCCAGCACGACGTTCATGCACAACAGTTGGCTGTTGGTGGTGGGCGTAAATGACGAAGTACAGGTTGCTCCACCGATTGTGCGCGCACGACATCCATGCACAGTATGTTGGGTGCACACAACTGTGCGGACATGTGCAGGGTGTGCTGCTGTCAATTGTTTAGGGATTTCTGTGCATGAGCGTGAGCAGGAGGTGGTGTACATGCAGTAGAGCAGCTGTGTTCACCGGCGTGTCTGGTGTGGAGTGGGTGGGGGTGTTGAAAACTCCCAGTCCAGGATTTCGGAATGCTGGACTCGCGTTGAAAAGGAGCACAGTAGGCGCCGCTGAGCTGCTGCGTGAAGTGCGAAACCCACCCGTGACCAATGCACCCGCACTGATGCTGTCTGCTCTGGCAGGCCGGCTTCATGCTGCTGCTCCTCTCAACCGCTGCTGCTGCTGCTGCTGCTGTTGTCTCGTGCAGGGTCTCATGGGCTGGCCTTGAGCTGCGTGAAGGCAACACCACTGAGGCGCGTGAGCTGCTGCGTGAAGCCCCACACCAAACCAACCCGTGACCAATGCACGCTCATTGATGCCAGGCTGTCTGCCCTGGCAGGCCCGCTTCATGCTGCCGTTCCTCACCTCAAACTGCTGCTGATGTCTCATGCAGGGTCTCGTGGGCTGGCCTGGAGCTGCGTGAAGGCAACGCTGCAGAGGCGCGTGAGCTGCTGCGAGAGGGGCTGGATGCCCACCCTGACTTCCCCGGGGCGCTGCTGCTGCTGGCTAAGCTGGAGAGGCTTGAGGGGCAGCTTGACCTGGCTGAGGCATGCGCACGCAGGGCGCAAAAGGTGAGCCGACTGCTGTTGTATTGTAATCAAGTCATTGCTCGATGTGCCTCCCCGGCCAGTGTGGTGGCAAGCTCGCTTACTTGAAAGGTAAGATGCACAGTGGTTGCTTTCCGTTGTAGTGTTGCCGTCACATAGTGCTGCTGCTGCCGCTGCTGGCCAAGCTGGAGCGGCTTGAGGGGCAGCTTGATTTGGCTGAGGCGTACGCACGCAGGGCGCAAAAGGTGAGAGGACAGTGTTTGCTTTCTTGTTCTGTTGTGTTCTGTTCTGTTCTTTCCTAACCTGGCTGAGGCGTACGCACGCAGGGCGCAAAAGGTGAGAGGACAGTGTTTGCTTTCTTGCTCTGTTG